>QEWY01000671.1:113002-137255 GCA_006503575.1 Baylisascaris schroederi | reverse complement strand
TATATATATATATATATATATATATATACAATCTCATCAAGACGTACCTTCCGAGAAAAAATTTTAAAAAGTGAGAAAAAGGAATCGCAAAAATGTATTCAAACTAACTTTGTGTCAATCTTTCTTTTTACATGTATTAACTTCTCAAAAAATCCCATAAGGGTATTTCGACTTAGGTGGTCTTGAATTTTGGTGATTTCAGTATAAAACTACTTTTTATCTTTTTATAAAGATTGTCAGCATAAAATAATCCAACTCTTTGAAAAGTGAAACCTTAATAAGAAGCCGAAGACATTCCCAAAAAAAAAGAAAAAAATGTTAATTGAGTGTCAATTAAAGAAATACACAACGGCGAAATGCATCCTCTCGTCTTCGTTTACATTAAATCATTTCGATTGCGCATCGTACATCCACAAAGAAGAATAAAAGTGAGAAGAAAAACGAATGTCGATGGTGTGTGATATTGCGATAAAAAAATTTTCCTGGAGAAAATTCTATAGAAATTTCATTCACAAATGTCGAAATTTTTAACCATTCAATGAAATATTTCGAAAAAAATTTAATCAAAAATTTGATTGTTCTAATTTTCAGTAAGAAAATAACACCCAATACAATTTGCTAAAAACTTGAGAGATTGCACGCATATGCTCTAATAAAACATCCTAATTAATATTGTTCATTGCGGTCAAAAAAAAAATAAACTTCAGAAAAATCTTAGAAATAAATAAAACAAACGTCTTATAATTATTGAAAATATTGAAATTTATTAATATCAACTTAAAGATTGCAACATTAAGCCAATCCAAGCCACTAGAAAGATTGAACGTTGAAAAATCTATGAATACACAATTTTAAGATATTTCAGAAAAGAAGCAAATTTTATTACTCTATGGCAAAAAGTGAAAGAATATAATTATGTGCATATAAATGTGATGACCAATTTCTATTAACGCAAGTTATAATTGTTGCTTGTGAAAATTGAGAAAAGATTTCATCAAACATATTAGAAAAACAAACTTTTATACCCCTTTCAAATCTCCTTGTGAAAGGGCAGTATGGCTAAGTCCTTCTTCCCTTGTTGATGTATACTTGAGCATATATGTAGGTGCGTGTTTGCTCGCCGATCCCCATAGTTAGAACTTGGGAATCATAAAGTTAGAGTTACCAGTTTTGATGAGTATATTCTAGATTAGATGGAAAATCCCATAGCGCGCTGAAATTTAATTTTCGAACTTCAAAACAAGCTACAGATATTGAAATGTGGAAAAAAAATTAAGTGGATTTTATCTTATACGGAAAAAAATTGGTTCCTCGATGGATATTCATTGGCACACGCAATCAAATAAGTTCAAATACTACGATATTTAATTGTATATTGTACCCTTTATCGGTTACCTACTATGAGAGTGGTTGGTCAGGTGAGCAGAAAGTAGAACTACGTATCGGTTTTGCATCACTATAGGTTGAATGACACTTCTCACCCGTATTTAGAGGCTGAGGGATGTTGCCAGCAATACCCTGTATAGAATGATGCTAACTTTTACTTATTTCTCCATCTCCCCCCCCCCCCCCCCCCCCCCCCCCCCACCCCCTCGTTGAATGCACGGATGTGACGATAGGAGATAACATCAAACCGAGATGAGAGGGAGAGGGGGGAGGGCAGGGGTGGGGGAAGAGAAGATATGAGGGATGTGGAGATAATACCGAACTCCTACCATGATTCAAAAATGCTAGGTAAAATTTTTATTCCACTGAAAAAATGGATTATATTGAATAATTAAACTTCTTTTCCAGAAGCATTTCACTAATTTTCGGAATTACTCGCAAATTTTAAGGAAAATGTATTATTTATGATCAATGAAATAGGTGAGGAGTGGAATTATTCATTAAAATGAAGAGAATATAATACGATTTTGAAATCAATCAAGTAAGTCCCCTATTGAATAGTCGCCTCGTCAATAATCCTTCAACAGATGAGCAATAAACGATAAGATGATGCTTTCAGAATCCGGTCGTTGCTATTGGAGATATAACGGAGAGCATCTCAATCATGCTCATTATCGCTTCTAACAATTTTTAAATGAAGAGCATATTTAAGGCGATAACCTATAATTGTTTCCAATTTTCGACTTCCTACTCTACTTCATTCGTCCCCCTCTCCTTCCCCTACACCCTCCCCTTCTATCTATCCTGAAATGTGACACGCAAAATCAATATGTGCAGGCTTAATATATGTATTCTCGGGATGATGCAAATGGAGTGGAGTGCAATACACTTCAGAAAGGCAAGGAGAAAGAACAGAAAAAGCAGCACAATATTTTTCAGATAAGTGCGAAAAACGTATTCAAACCTCAAATAGTATACGATACTCGAGTTTCTCCTCACTGACCAACCGGTTACACAAATGAATGCCAAGTCAGGAAAATATCATCTTATAATATGGTTTTATCTCAACCAAAAGTCTCGCTGTCTCAGCTGCTAGATTTGTCATCTGATTGTTATAATTTTTAGATGATATGGGAGCCGTGCTGCCTACTACAACTATAGCATTAATAATTCGAATTAAATTTAATTGAAAACGAATTTGCGCTATGATAGTTTCTCTTGCATCGAATATAAAAAATTTGAAACCATATTAAGACATCCCTAGCGTATTTGCATGTTGGAAATTGCAATAAAGTTATATTCATAAGATTATGCTATAATTTAATTGATTCCTTAGGTCATCGAGCTCACCATCACAATTTTTATGCACGAAGCTAATTTGCATATGCAAAGCGGATTATGGAAACATCTTCATCTCTATCTGTCTACGTCTTTGTGTCTGCTTGTCTTTACTCCGACGGTAAAACTACACCGAAAAAGTTAAAGGCGTCCATCATTCTATACCACCTACCACACTGATGAATTAACATCGAAAAGAATTTATATATGTTGAAAGATGTTGGAAAATTTGCACGTATTTCGCAACAGACTACATTTTCTTTTTAAAGCAATATGGTCGCGAAAGACGAATTTTTTCGATGATTTGTATAAGCGGTCGAACGAGCCAACCAATGCATACATTACCGCGCAATTGTTCCTTGAAAATTTAGGAAAAGGATTGATCTGGTAGGTGAAATGCAAAAACGCATAGCTGGCTAGCTCCTTCCATATGCTTGTTCACCTGTACCGCTCGATTGCGGTTGAGTGAAAACCCAATTGCTGTGAAATACAAGAAATTTCCTCGACACCTCTGAATATCTACACGCCGTTGAGAAATGGATGGTGGAATGTTTTATCCACCGAATTCAGTACTTCAATTTTCATTGGTTTCCAAGTTGGAACTACCGCGACGACAGACATACACATACACGCATGCAGACGTGTTGCATATATAAAGACAAATACTGCAATAATCTGGTTTGCAAATGTGAATCTCGGAAAGCACATCACAGAGATACATGCTTCATTTAAATTTAAACTCTCCACAATAAGTTCAATGAATGAGCAGAATTCTATATCCGAAAAAAAATTTTGCACTGAGTAATGTAACATAAAAATTTCCACAAATGAAAATTTTTCTGTGATTTCACTCAAAATGGAAATTTTCAATGAAAATTCTATCTTTTCATGGAATTCTCACATCTCACAAGCGATATATTTTAGAGGTAGTTATTTAAAATGAAGAATCATGAAATGAAACTTCATGCAAAGAATCAATCCATCTTTATAGAAAAGGTAGAGCTACGTGTTGCTAAGACGAGTAGCGCTCAAATGGAGCAGAAAGAGACACAGAGAGGGAAAGAAAGAGGGAGAGAGAGAGAAGGAGAGGGAGAGAGAGAAAGAGAGAAAAAGAGAAAGAGAAAGAGAGAGTGAGTGAGTGAGTGAGTGAGCTTAAAGATAAAAACACTAAAAATGCAATCCACAAATATTGCTCTATCTAATTTCCGGAAAACGCATTATTAAAAACGAAACATTTCAATAGAATATTTTGAAATATCACATGGAAAATGCGATCATCAAATAACCTATCAAAAAGACGTCTAAATATTGCAAATAGCTAATCTCAATAGCGATAAAAAATTTCAACACTGAAATTTGCATAGTGAAAAAATTGGAGTTTTCCAAAATCCAAAATATTTTCCTCAGGGAAATATTTCTTTTCAAATTTTCAAAAATTTTCAAAATTTTTTCTCAAAAATTGAAAAGAAGAATGTGGAAATAAGAGGATGAATTATCTCTAGGAGTTAATGTCATCAATGATTGGCTTCATTTTGTTAATCATTGTGTGTGATCGTAACGATGGTAACATCGTTATTCTTTTTTACGATTCATTAAAAATTTGTGTATTGTCTCTATGAGGATTTTATCGATTAATTAATAAGCTCATTCATCTAGATTATTAAGTCATATAGAGAATGTTTCATCTTAGAATTTACAAAAAAAAATCCACATATAGAAAAACGATCTAAATAAATATAATCGCTATTTTTATTCGGAATTAAAATTTTCCAATATAGAATAGTTTTTTTCAGAGAAAAAACTTTTAGGAAAATCTTAGAAAAAATCGATGGAATTACCTAAAATCTTCATCAAAAAAAAGAAAAACAACTTTAATTTTCTCCAATCCAATTTGAACATTACCTAGGATGTAAAAGTGGCAGAGAAAAAAAAGAAAAAGAAAACTCGAAAGAGAGAGAAAGTATTTGTGTGTGCCAGTAATAAAAGAAAGAGAAAAAGATTAGATGAAAGAAATGACGAAGAAATTGCTCTCAATGTACTGCTGATTACATTTGACAAAGAAGCATTATAAAATTTTCTACAGCTTCTTATATATTAGAATATATTTAAAATATTAGAAAGTAAAATAAAATGAAATAAAAATGCGAAAAAACCAAAACTAATCTCTTAGATTACTCTGGTTTAATTTATTATTAGACAAAGGCCAACTAGATTAATAACGGGAAAAATTGAATTAAATCATTGCCATAAATTTTCTATTTCCTGCTTTAATCAATTCAATACGGTTTTATAAGTTAATTAGATTATTTTTCCCCGTTATTCTCTATGCTGGAAATTTTTGATACCGAATACGGTTTTACCTATAATAAATTAATAGGTGATAAATCAACCTTAACCTCATAAAAGACTACCAATTTTTAGCAATTATTCGACATATTAAGATTTTTTTTCGTAGAAATGCATTTTAGTCTCACGTCTCCCTCCCCTCATTCAGAGAAAGTGAACGGTAAATTGAAAAAAGTTTGAAAAAAAACGATCTAATATAGCAGAAGTTTCATCGAATATGGAAAAAACACAGGTTTTTCTCATAAAAGTCTGGTGCAGTAAAGAGTTTGCTGAAGCGAGAAGTCCAATCGAAAGACGGGTGATAAAAAAAATTTCCACATTTTATCTGGTTGATGTATTTTCTCTAAATAAAAAAAAGTTCGAAAAATTTCAACAGTGCATTATAATGCATTCATTAACGAGTATAAAAATATGAAAATATTAAAAATATTAAAGCGATATTTCATGTTGAAATAAATTCTCTTTTAAAAAAATTAGGTTTCAAAGCGAAAGTGGCATTTCAGAGACATAAAAAATAGGAAAAAGGGCATCTCGAAAGAGTAAGAATGTGTGTTAATAGACTTTAAAATTTAAAAAAAAGCTAAAATAATAGTAGTGGTATACCAGCCGGCTCCCATCATATGGATATTATTGCAATTAAACGTTTCCGATGTTAAACTTTTTTTTAAAACTCTGAGAGATCTTCAAGCACATGCTGATGATGGCAAATTTTATTTTTTTTTAATATTATAAAAATTGAATGAAACTATGAAAATTGAAAAACAACAACTCATTTCTATGAGATTTGAAACTTTTTCTGCAGTATTTCAAAATCGATTAATGTGTTTGAAAGCTAAAAGAAAAAGTGAGCGGAAAAATGAAGGAAACTATTAAATTAAAGCTGTAAAGAAAAGTGCAAAATTAGAGAAATGAAGAGAACCATAGAATTACAAGAAAGGTGAAAATTTTTAAAAAAATCTACTAAGTTTGCCAAGTATCTGCGGAAAACTGAGAATAAATAACAGAAAAAAAAAGAGATGGAAATATAAGAGAAGTAAGAAAATCTTGAAAGAGCAGCCAAGAAATCATTCGACTTTTTTTCTCAATTAAAGAATTAAGAAATAACCGCCTTTTTAGTGTAATGAGAGTTGCTATTTTACTATTGATTAGCGAAAAAAAAAACAAAAAAAAAACAAAAAAAAAAACAAAAAAAAAAACACGAATGTTGAAATCGCAAATTAAAGGACAGCGCGAACAAACTGGAAAGAGCGAAAAGTTCAAATGTGCTCTGTTGAGTTCACTTATGCTCATTGTGACTATTTTTCGCTATTTGTTCATCACATGAAGTTGCTAGACAAAAATTCTATTAATTCATTGCCGTAAATCACATTGATGTCGATTTTTGCGCATTTATATTTATTCTTTGTTTATATTTGTTCTTTATTCCCCCTTATTTATATAAATTACGAAAACATTGATAAACGGCGATGAAGGCAATGAATAGCAGTGAATAGCGGAAAATTTTCACATGAAATAGAGGAAAATAGATTATGCAAATCATTTTCTGGAGGGCATAAATTTATTCAGCATCAGTATAAATCCCTTTACAATGAGAAGCACTGAAATTGGATATACCAACAGGGGACGTGAAGGAGGAAGGGGCGATGCATCGAAGGGAGCGGAAGGAGGAGTGAGGGAGGTGGAGGTGGAGAAAAGGCTAGTAAAATTGATTGCTTAGAGTTGCTGAAAATAGATTAGGTAGAATCTCAAAAAGTATATCCACAAGATTTAGAAAAGACGATAGAGATTTGAATATACTGTATTCTTTGCTTAAACTACAACATATACCATACTGAATGCGTCGAACTATATGAGGAGCATTACTGTAAACTTAATTATTGTCTACTGTCTAACATCTCATCGAGCACATCTAAAGCGATGATATCGATTTTGCAGCTATAAATCCATATAATCATAATGTACGTACATGCGATATAGCTCTATGGCATTAAAAGAAAACGTCACCCGAGGAATGAAATGGAATGATATCACTCAAAGGACGAATGACCTCAGGCAATATTCGTCATAGGCAGGCCGCTCAAATTAAAGCACTATATGAATAGGTTGTGGTTAGTTTCGCTAAAATACCTCAAGAATATAACTTGAAGGTCATGTAAATACTTTCATAAATTTAGTTTACTTGGAAATAAAAGAGTAAAGTTAATTCGATACAAAATATAGCTATTCCCATGAAAACTACTTCTGAATAAATATTTAAAAATCGGAAATTGTTGAACAAATATCATCAAGTATCAAACGTTAACTCAGCATCATACCGTAGCCATAAATTAAAACAACTACTATTCGAATAAAATTAAAAAAAAGGTTTAAAAATGTAAATTCATTGGGAGGTGGAAATATGAAGAGAGCGAAGCGATCTTAACCGGCAGAATGCTTGCTGTTGGGAGGTGCTGCAATCGAAGAATGAAAAGAGGAGACACTGGCTAGACGAGGTGAGGCGATGAGGGAGTGAGTGTACAGCATTGGTTGACAGTGTATTTTTTGTAGTGTCTAAGCAGCATTATGGGTGCCTAACATCGCAATCAATGATGTTCACCTAACCAATTTACCTGCACACATATTCACATCTATTTTTCTTGTTCAAATTTATTCACAGATTAACGAATGCATCCTGAAATGTTAGGCTAAAAATTTTAGTTATCTCATAGGATCATCAAAGTTCCCCCTTTTCAACCACCACTAATCGCCTAAGATACTTTCAGAAAAAGAAAATATGTGTAAAGGTACTTTCATTCGAGAAAAGTACCCCTTCAAAAACCTTAATGCTTAGAAGCTTCCGAAAATTAAAAACTAGAAATAAGATTCAATGAAAGACGGCAACTAAATGCATACAAGATGAACAAATTATACTGGGGGCTGGGGGGTAGGGGGACAGTTTTATTGAGATCAAGACAGAGGCATCATTCTGGTTTACGTAATAGATCCTCGATTATAGGAAAACAGATGTAGAGATATGGTCGAAACTGAGAAACGAATAAACATACCAGCTGCTGGTTGCGTTAATCCATTCTACAGTAGGTACATATGCGAGGATATATGAACGCATGAAAGGTCATCGCCGAAAGAGGCGATTATAGATCGTGCATGATGGGAATTTCATAAAGGGGAATTTGCACATCATTAAGCGCTTTATACGGTTCGTTATGGTTGTGTTTCAAAATAACAGAGAAAAAATTGCAATGAATTTGCCACTATAAGCGGAAATATCGCATATAATGAGAATAATTTAGCAATAGACGAGATGATTGCAAAAAACGTTTTTGAATGGAGCACTTTTATTCGATAGAAAGATGAAATGTGACCGTTTGAATGCTTTTATTGCAATTGTTCTTCTAGAAATTGTGAGAAAAAAAAAATTTTTTTTTATAACAGCTCCAAAAAGAAAGAAACATTTAAAAGCACCCATACAACTCTTTCAATTCCCTTTGATCAAAAATGCTCTCATAAATTTTTCAATTTTTTGCAAAAAAATTTTTTTTTCTTACAATTTTTCAGAAACTGGTGAAAGAAATTATTGCACATTTTAACATGATGAAAATTAAAAAGCAAATCCCTGCTGAAAAATTTCTGCACTATTATTGTTTTATAGAGACTAGAATATACCAAACGCGAAAATCTGAGCAAATAGCATAATTTTTTTTTCAGACGAATTCAACAAAAATAGTGAAAAGCGGAAGAATTATTTTGCATTTTCAATTTAAAAATGAGGCAACATAGCTTAATGTCCCTCTCTCAGTGAGTGGATTTGAGCGTAAGATAGTATAGCTTCAACTCGCGTAAAGAATAGACCAACCGCTAGCATAAATGGGGTTTTCGGAAAAACAATAGACCAACCGCTCTCATAGATGAAATTTTTTAACTAGTCTAATTACTCATATCCTTAAGTATGTCATGAAAATTTGGAAGCTCAGAAGACAAAGATATTAATATTAACAATCCGAAACATGCTAAAAATTGCGAAACTTTAATTGACGTGGCTCATAGCAAAAATATAAAGCACCCTAAATGGACTTTAAGAACGATGAGAGTGGAAAAGATTAGATAGGGGAAGTAGAAATTAGGAACAGAGAGGGAAAGAGAGAAGGAGAGAAAGACAAGAGATGAGGATACGATTTCGTTCGTAATTATGGATTTAGTCGGCTATGCGATAGGGATAAATGTCACCTTTAGCGCCAGGATTATTAGCATTCTCAGGTACGATAATGACATGAGGCAAACACTTTAATCTCTTCTTAGCTGCATTATTATGTCTTGGAAACATTTGCATAAGCAACGCAGCCTAATGAGGGGTGGAAAGTTGTGGAAAGGAAGGACAATAGGGGGTGGAGTGGGAGGAAGGGGTTGGGAGGGACAAGTTGAGCAGGTAGAGGGGAGGGGGGGTGGTATATTTTTCCTCCCTCTCTCTCTCTCTCTGGAAGAATTGTGGTTTATTTAAATAATGGGCAGATTTACTCTTTCAGCGTTCAAGGACCACTAATTGACCTTCACTATCAAAGCGTTTCTTCGTACATTGCGGGGTGATTATAGAAACAAGAAAAAACAGTAGAAAGCTGCAAAATCAGTTTGTCATGATAAATGGTGCTCTCGGCTAGGTGTAAAATAAAACTTTGCAATTATGACTCAAACAACCATGATTTGACGATCTCATTACACGATATTTTTTCGGTTATGCAACACAATTCATCTATACGCTATATCATTCGGCGCAAATGTCACAGTACTTTACTCATTAAGTAGTAATTTAATTATTTGTGTGAAGAATAAAAGAGCATTTGAATCACACAACAACCTTTCAACTAGCTCTTATGTATCGCTTTTTTCGAAGACGCATTTGTTCACCGCATCTATGCTTTTTTTTTTCTGAGCAATCGACCGCGACAGTCCTTCTCGGAAATGCCGCAATATTGTTAGGCATACTGCTTCGCACGATTGTACGGTCACAATGTGAGATTTTCATGATCACAGAATTGACGTTTTTCATGATAAATGCACCTTTTGGGTGCGAAATTCGGATGCGAGTTCCTAAAGTTCGCTGCTACTTTTGCAAATCCGGATCACCCTTCTACTAGAATGGTTTTCGAGGAAAATTTCTGAAATAAAATGTTGTAAAAATTTAAACAAATCCTAATCTTTATTTAGCACTATTGTGGAATAAAAAATATCATTACTTCATAACGGTTGCGTGCAAGATGCTAAAAAAAACGCTTAACAACATTATTTCCATATTGTGAAGGTAAAGCCAATTTTGTGATATTATATAAGCTTTGACCTGCTATCTTAGCAATAAATCAACATTTAAAAATTTTAGATGCTAACTTAGAACATTCTAATAGTTTAGAAATTTTTTGCATATCATCTCTAATATCAAACTAATGAAAATTTCACAGCGATAAAATTTTATATGAATGATCAAAAGTTCTTCTCTCTTCTCCAACTCTTAATCACAAAAATATTGATGCAATGCTATATAAGAATTTTTCATGGAAGTTTTTAGCAATATATGGCCCTAATATTGGAACTCATTTCTGATTATGAGCTCACTTGAATGCTGGTGCTATTCTTGAAAAAAACAACAGCATCATCGATGTGTGCCCTAAAGGCGAATGTCGCCCGCCAATAAATTGAATTAATTTTTGCATTGCAATTTTCGGTCGATGCAATTCCAATCGACATTCGAATGCAATGCACGAATATGAAATATTTTTCAATAGTGTAACAAAAATTGACGCTAAATTTTGTGCATATCGATAATGAATAAAAATTCGATAAATTTCATCAAATTCCCAAAATAACAGAAAACGATTTTGAGTGAGAAAATTGAGAGTAAAAGTTATACATTGAAGATTAGCATATTCTACCATAATAAAGTAGAAATTAAAAATTTACTTAGTTTATAACGAGACTAATTTAAAAACAAAACAAAACAAAACAAAACAAAACAGAATGGCAATTTAGCACCAAGTATTCGGTTGAAATATTGTGTAGCATTTTGCAATTCTAAATGAATGCATTGAAATGATTTTTCTCTTTTCTTTTTTTTTTTTTTTTTTTTTACGGTTGCTGTAATAAATTAGATAAAATTATTTCGTTAATATGAATTTAGTATCTAAATTGACATTCGCCGAAATTTAAATTCATCATAATTTTAATTTATTGCGCTAAAATTTGAATATAATTTTAAATATTCAGCAGATTTCAGAAAATTTTTGAAAAATTTTTTTTCAACATTCAACTGATGAAGTGTTTTTTCTTCTCTGGAATTATTGAATATTGAATTCTTTCAAAATTTATATTAATCCACCAAAAGCAATACAGATGAGTAGAAAAATCAAATCTTACAGTTTTCTGAGAAAAAAAACCATTAAGGAATATTTTTTGAAGTGAAATATTTCACATTTTATTGCAATATAAAAAGAATCTTTTTCTTCGCTAGCAGTTTAACGTGCACTCAGCAACGATACAGTGATGATGCATTTCGAAGAAACGTTCTTATTTTATAGATGTTAATAGTGTACAAATAATATACATATATATGTTCGGCTATAATTTTTGCTTGAATTGTATAATATATGGGGCGAATAAAATGTCTATTCGATCCTTAAAAATGAATCAAGCGTTCATATTTTATCGAGATGCATCACTCAACGAAAGAATGAAAAATATATTTTAAAAAACCCTAAAAAATATTTCAATTATGAATGTTTTTCCCAGAATTGTATTATTACCAATATAAACTATATGTGCTTCATTTACCCGCTTATCAAAGAAAAATTTTCAATTTGAAAAAAAAATCAGAAATATTAAAAATATTGTGAGAAAAAATATCCGTTTCAATTTCTGTGAAAAATTTATAGGGTGGAAGAAAAATTTTTAATGAGCGAATGTTTTAAAGGGCTTATTTCTCCACATAAAGTCATCCTCTTATACTTTTCGCAACTTTTTTTAAAAATATTCAACGCAAAAGGGAAAACGCATAAGCAAAGAAATTTGAAAAGAAGCCCATATTCGCGGATATTTATCTTTCTTTGCTAATATATTTCTTGATCTCAAATCTGCTATCAAATTTTCCAATGCTAATAACACACTCACAGAGCACATATAATCGAAGTAGAATAAGAAAAGCGTAAAGGGCTTCTAAATGAGCGAATACGGTAAATGTGGATAGATTTCACTAATACCGCCGAATAATGACGAACGCATGCATAATAAGAATTTATACAAGTGTGCGAAATTTCGTTATAATCGAAAATCTCAAACGTTGATATCTTTCTATACAGTAAAATATCCATATTTTTTCCGCATCTTTCAGAAAAATTTTTTTAAATTACCAAAAGAAGTCAAGTAAAATACTTATTTTTTCACTGAAATACTCATTTTTTCACTGACCGAACGTACTTGGTTTTTTTTTTTCATTTGGTACTAAATAAAACAAAAAAGTTTTCTTTATCTTTTCCACCCCAACAGGTGAATCTAGCTTGTACCAATAAAAAATCTGATCTGTATGTTCAAAAAAATAAAAAAATAAAAAATTAAGAAGCTCTCTTCAGCAAATCAAACTCAAATGTAGAAGTCGGCCAATATTTGATTGCTTGAATAATACGAATTACCAACATCCTTCTAAACTTTTTCACTCGTTACGCTTCCATTAGGGACAACATTGCTCAATGTGAAACGAAAACTAGCACGAAAATTGGCTAACGAACTCTTCTGGACTCGTCATCCCTCTTCGATTTCCGGTTTCGCGAGAAACAGATCCGTAAAAATAATTGACATTTTCTCGCTGAAGCATCATAAAGACCTGTTCAAGAGGTCTTTTTTTTTCAGTTAAGCCTCATACAGCACGATCACAAACAAGACACACAAAGCGAAACGATGAACGATTTAATGGGAAAGAGACGATGACATATATGAAATCCATCTTCCATTACTTCACTTACACTTGCTTGCTAATCTCCTCTCACCGATTTTTTTCCGCCTCTCCAATCACGTCCACCCTCCTTCCCTCCTCTCTCTTCTACCCTCCTTAACCCCTCTCCTTCTCCTCTACCACTTCAATACTACCGCCTACGCATAAGGACTGCATGTTACATACAGTCGCGTATTACAAACACAATTTTTGCACATAGAAAAGGCAGAAAAAACAACAAAAACCAGAAAAACTCCAGAGAACTACCTCTCTCCAGCGGAAAGAACACGCATCAATATTTCCTGCTGAACAAAAAAACAAAAAAAAAAAACAAACAAAACGCAGAACTGGAAAAAAATAAGAACATTCCAACCCAATCTTTTCAAACACATGCTTCGGCAGACAAAACTCGGCATTTGAAACTGTCTGCAGACATAGGACACAACGTAAACGGTAGACAAAGTTAAGCTTCATTAGACACATCTATTGGGTTCACATCGAATTGAAATTGGCGATTACACATTTTAAAACTTCAATTAAGCGTAATATAAAAATGTTAAATAAAAAATTGCACATTGCCATCGTCGGATTTATTTGCAACAGTGGAAGAAACGAATCGTTAACGCACTTAATTTTGCAGCATCCCTCTCTCGCCTACTCATCATGTTCGCATTCAATTCCAATTTTTTTTTATCTCATAGAATTTTTCAGAATTTCTCTTGCAGCATTTTCACAAAAATCGACTCTGGTGGTATAAATTGAAAAAGTTATCTCATAGCAACATCAATGATAAGCTGTATCAGTTGTTTGGTGGCTAGCGATTCCACAGACTGCCCATTAAATCCCCTCCCTCTCCCTCACTTCTCACTTTTCCTTAAATCTCTAAATTCGAAAAAACCATTCCCTATGATAAAATTATGTCAGTATTAAATCCCTTTTCTTTTATCATAAATTTCCAACAATTTCCCTGTAGATGTCAAGTTGAAGAATGCTCAACGCCGATCGCTAAAAGCGTTTCAACACCAATTCCGCTCATTTATGGCGTACAAAGCTACCAGCTGGTTGGCAGCTGTGCTAACACCCATATGCACATCTCGTGGCATCAGAATATGCATTCTATCTATATGGATAATCCTTTTCGAGCACCTAATAAACACCTTCCATTAATATTCATTTATTTGTGTTCACAGAATTAGAAAATACCACCAGAAGGAAAATTTTTTAGTTATTATCATTTGCAAAGAATTCAGCAATATAAGATTAGCGCCAAAAGCTGGGCAGTAGGGAAATTCTGATATGAATGGCGGTTTGGGTAATAGCAAATTCTTCTCAACTTTTTTCTTGATTTTTGCACAATTCTTTGGAATATGATGATTTTTTTTCTTTTGAGCTTCCCAGCCAAAATATTCGGATGGACATCTGAAATATTTTTTCACAATATGATATATCGCAAAAAGTTTTTTGAAACTTGAAATTTCGAATGTTTTTTCCCTTCATAAGTGGTAGAACTACCTATAAAAACGGGGAAAAGCTGATAAGAAAACTGATATTGGGGGCATCTTGTGAAAGTTTCAGATCATTTTTTTCAAATTTCATTCCTTCATAAGAAACGAAACTATAAATAATAAAATAGCAGTTAAAGCTGAGCCAAAATTTGTTCCCATATTTGAAGATTTGGCGTTGTCTTCGAAAAAATTACAGCGCAAAATCTTTCAACTGATACCAGTTTGCAATCTAAATCTGATCTAAAATTTGTCAGCAAAAATTATGATGAATAAAATTCACATGTTCTTGGCAATATTCCAAAATAAAGATTTTCAAAATCCCCTTTCAACACGAAGATCAGCCCCAATCTTAAATTCGAAATAAGGGCTGATGCCTAAGAAATGGCGTTCAAAAATAAGGATTGCACGATGATTTCTAGTAAAACAACATTAAGTTGTAAATTACGACTTTGCGGTGATTCGTAAAATTCAACGGAATATTTAGTTACGACTTGGATTCTGCAAAATTACACAGCATTCGATGCTATTTTGCAACTTTTATCGCTGTTCGATGCAGTAAATGCTGAAAGAATGTGTTGTTTCACGATTTCATTGAGTTCAATACAATCAACTTCAATAGGTTGCCAGCTGATTTAATCCACTGCCTATTTTATTTACTGAATATGATACAATATATAACGATCCGCTTCCCCCCTCCCCATACTTGTAAGCATGGGAATTCGCGTCAGGGTAAGCCCCAGATGGCATGAGATTATTGCTTAAAGCGACCTCAGCCTTGCTGACTATGATTTGTTTAAAAATAAACTCAATGCGAATTCCCATTCATATACGAAATTTTCTGAAAAAAAAACATGCAAAGATGAATGCAATAAACGCTTTCATATTTCAAGCCAATAGATCCACCGGATGCATAAATAGACATAGACAAAACCATTAACAAAAGGTTTAGACATTTATCATTCGTCGAAACCAACCGTTTGCATAAATTATCGACAAAATTATTTTTGTTTCGCATCAAAAGCATAAATTTTATAGATGAAAATAAGCAGTGCTCACATATGAATATCTCAATGAGAAAAAAAAAAAAGATAAATAGGAATGAACTTCGATTTTGAAGATACTCTATCTGCATTAATTTCATCGCTAAAATCTTCATAGTTTTTTTTTGAGCTGAAACTGAAGCTGAAGCTCAAGCTGAAGCTAAAGATAAACGCATAAGCAGTAATATGAGATGAGGATGAGAGAGAAAAATTTCGCAAGCGGAAAAAAAACGCATTGGAAATATTCACTTCAGGCTTATTGCAATTAGCTAAGAATACCATATTTCTTTTCCTCAGAAACAGCTAACAGTTTATCAATGACCCCTTCATCCCCTCCCCCTTCCATTTCGAAGAAAGAAGCACACCGATGAAAATAATCTTTTTTTTTGAAGATATTTTTGTTTAAGCTAACCTGCATCTTAATTTTCAATGAACCATGAGAATGATAAATATTCATCTAAATAGTGATGAACGATTTATTTGCATCAATATTTTTTCTTGTGAAATTGCCTCTTCATCAGCCAAAGAAAGATGCCCATCTTGTCCGATCATAACCTGGCAACTATGATTTTCATTTTTTCCCCTTATCGACTGGTAGATAATGAAGGCACCCATCAATGGAGCTCTTGAGAGTCACAATCTCGACCATTTTTTAACCATTACCCATCTATCGCCTAAGGTTTCAATCAAACGATGAATCGACAAGCAGTGGATGAAAAACGAAAAGGTTTTACCGACTGGGGCAGTGAAGCTCAGCAGAATGTTGCAAGATTTACACTCACATCCTTTGACAGCTACTGAACATTTACACTCACATAATCATAACAGCAATTGCAAACTCAAAGGTAAATGGGAATTGAGGAGTTTCCGATGCCTCCATGAAAGGTTTCTTATAATGTAATGTGGATTCGACTTCGCACGAGATAAACAACCATCCCACCTCCTTGTGCCCATGCCTGGTCAAAAGCGTCACAGGTTTTATGCTCCAAAAGCTTAATCCAAGAAGTTCATCGATCGATTGTTTTACGCCGAGAAATACGAGCAAACAAACCAACCGACTGTTCCCATTTAATATCAACGAAGTGAAACCGTTCTTTGTGGTGTAACTTTTCGACTGGGAAAACCTGTGGCACAAATGACCATAGCGAGACAACTCATTAGCGATCCACAATCATAGAAGCAACTACAATGCCGTTTCATTTCAACAACAAGGTGTAAGATAATATCGGTGATGAGGTAAATGGAGAGAATGTAATGATTGGATGAGATGGCACATGAATGCGCGATTAAGTGACAGCCGGGGGGAGGAAAGGAAGAAGAAGCGTCAGCCGGTCGTCGCGTTGGGTATAATTGCGTATGGGCGTGCTGCGCTCCAATAGGCTGCTGTGCCGTGTGCCTCTCATTCCTGCGCGTTAATTAATCGCACGGCTTCCCATATTGGAGAGAGCAAAAGTGTATATATCGCCGGGGCTGCCACATATATCGGCTTTACAATTATTTCTCGTTGATCAACCAAGAAAATCATCCTTATCTCCCTCGCAATATCCTCTTATCCTCTTTGTTTCCCTTGTACTATCTTCCACTCCCTTTGCTTCCTTCGCACTATCCTTTATCCTTTCTGTTTCCTTTGCTCTATCCTCTATCTTGTTTATTTCCACTTCATTAACCCCCTTTTTTACGCTTCCTTCGCACCATCTTTCACCCTCTCTGTCTCCATTGCACTAGCGTTCACTCTTTTTTTAAAATTTCTTTTGTATTTCTTTGCAATAAATTTTTTTTCTGCAAAATTTCAATAATTCTCCTTGGAAGAACAAAACATTTGAAAAGAAAAAGACCTGAAAAGTCTTTCGAAACTCAACAGGCATCACTTCAAACGCTCAACAATGAGCAAAGTGGATGGCGTCACTCACGCCGAAAAAGAATATTGCAAGAACAGTGCACAGGAAGTTCTGTCCGTCCTTTGCCTTTCCCAACATCTAAAAACTCGCAGACAACTTGGGATACTTAAAGGAAAAAAAAGATCAATATTCGGCATTGTTTTTCATCCAGAATAAAGTTGAAAATCCTCGCTCTCATTGCAAGCACAATTTTTAAGTATGCATTTTCATCGATATAAGACAAATATAGCAATGCAACCGGAAACAACCTATAGGCTTATCCATTCAGCATAACACAATAACAATTAACAATTACTACATTATACTTCTATTTCAAATAAATGAACTATGCCTCCTCATCGAAAAATACAATGACGAAATGGATCGGCAATCTGTACTGAAGAAATGTTCATTAAGGAAGTGTGACGTGAGCTTATGGTAAGAGAAGGCAATCGCCTCGAAAGTAAGGTATTTGAGTATTTATGTTAAATATAGGTAATTAAAACTTGAGAAGCTATATAAATGATTAAGGACAGATATTGTCTAGAAACAACTAGCACCTTTATAGAATGAACCCTCGAATGAAGTATTTCTCATTGCTCAACGATAAGAAATATCAGAGATGTCAAATAAATCACTCAACGGTTGTCATAGTTGGGAAAGCTCATTGGCAGTAATTTCACCTTATTAACTATAAGTTGACGTCAATAACTTGTCATTGCCATTCATAGCAATATAACAAACTGTCAGCATATTCATAAGAATATAACAAGCTGTCAGCATATTCATAAGAAATTCACGATGATGATGATGTGACAATATGCTGTAACTCGAGATGAATGTCGCTATCCATTCAACAATAATACTTTATTCTATAAAATATTTCGATTCATATGAAAAAAAAATGTAATTCATTATTTTCCGCATTTGGCAATTTCAATTAATCTAATTTCTCTATTTCCATCCCCACACCACCTCCAATATTACTTAGTTTTCGGATTCACTTCGCCTAGCTATTTTCTGGGTTAAGTTACAAAAAATCATCGTATAGCACTAAATAGTTGTATTTCATAGTCAGTAACATATGTAAATTTATATTTTATCGCCTAATTAATTCTTTTATAGCAGTAAGTTGATGGGGGAGAGCATACAACTGAATACTAATATGATAGAATTTTATTTTCTTCCAAAAGTTGATTAATTTTCAAAATATACTTCATCATAAAATATGACGAAATATAAAATAATGAGAGTTTCAAACGGAAAGTTCATAATCTAAATGGCAATTTTCGATTCGCATCACATTTCATTGCCTCATTTATCTTCTATTATTTTCATGTCTAAATTCATTTAACAAAAAGTGTTACAGTAATCATCAACTACCGTATGAGGGGGCTCAATGATCCGACAACGAAATTATCTGTTCGTTAGACAGGTGCATTTAGAAGTCACTAAAAATATGTATATATATATAGCATCAAGAATGTCAACTCTAATGTCATCATTAAACGATTTACATATCCTTTATGTTATTTAAGGCGAAGGCAACTTACATAAACGATGTTGCAACTATAGAAACTACACATCAAATATTCAGTGCTTGATCGTTTCCTCATTGTGACAGCCTCTACAAGAAATACGAGAAAAATCCAGCATCTAGCTTCATAGCAAATCATTATCATCCCGGTTTTCGGTTTCATCGCCTTCGTTTTGCAATTTTTTTTATGTGTGTGTGCGTGTGTGTATGTGTGTGTGTTAAGGTATACAAACATAGTTCTTCTATATTCCTAATGCACCTGGGCTTTCCATGTGATCCTCAGTCATTTTAATGATATAGGCATCTCCGGTACAAATTAGAGTGCATCAAATCCATATTAGAATTCGTCAACAGAACAAAGATCATGCTATTCTTTTTGAACTGGCCAATCTTGAACAATATGTACGAAATTGCCATTCTACTGCGTTTCTTTAAAATGGATATGTCTGTATGTGTGTTTGTATGTCTACCTATTCGCTGGATAATTTGAACTCATGAATCACTGATGCTACAGCAACGAAATTTATTCCGCATGATGTACACTGCTTGCGTCATAAAGCAACTTTTTTTGAACGAAGTTTCAAGATCACATTCACAAGGGATTACAAATATTTAATGATGTCAACATTCCTGTCTGTATTTGACAACCGGCTGCACCAGCTGGCTGCAAAGAAACCTTTAGAAGATTTGTCGCAAGTTAAAATTAGAAAATATCATTCGTAATTTTTTAATCACTTGTTAGTAATTGATGGAATTGAATAACGAATTGCGAAAGCACATATCGTGCCAGTTTTGCTGGCGCGTTTCACCGCTCGTTCCATTCTTCATTTTGCAATCGCATAGTGAGTCTCCTAGATGTGCCATCAGTATGTGCGCATCAATGAATGTGAAATGCCATCAAATGTTGACACTCTAAATTAGCTTTCGACTTTCTTCCTCCAACGTTTAAATTGGCATTTCGTTTCGCTCTTTTGACATTCAAATGGTAAATGAGCGAAATTGGCACCGTTATCGGAATAAGTGCGCTAAACTAGAGCGAAATTCATCGATGAAATAATCGAAGAATGCAAAACGTCAACAAATGTAAATCGCTGTTTTTTTGCGCTAACCACTAGAAAATAGTATTAAGCGGATAGTAATACATTTCGTTCTATGTGATCACGTAAACTTTATCAATTCTGACTGCTTTGAGAGGTTTGAGGCTATTAAAATCGCGAAATAAATTAACCTCTATGCAAACAGACTCAGATGAGGCTAATAAACTGCTCTAAAGCCATATATATATATATATATATATATATATATATACATATAGTTGAATCGGAGCAAACTGCTTACATTCGATGTACCATTTATGACCACCGGAAATCCCTCTAACTATAATTTTATCGAATAAAGTCACCTTCAACGACTGAACGAAATCGTCACGCAGACATGATTTCGATTGCGTAAGATCATCTTTTCACATAGTTAACGTATATTTATTCCTAAATCAACAAGAAAAAGTGAAAAAATCCGCTTTGGATTATAAACCTCACCCAGAAAATTATTAAGTCTAAAACCCTACGGTTTCACCATTAGAGTTTAGGCGATGGCTATGCCTGAGAAAGCAGCGCTCACAATCACCAGTAGAATTCGTTAACTCGGACTATCGAATTGAATGTTCACGCTAACAAGCTCCTCAAACACTCAACAACAAAATTTTATCAATACCTAGAATGGTTCAGCGAGTTCGATATCACTGTGTACGAAAATAGCTGACGTACCGAGCTTGAATTTGTGAATGCTGGCATGTATCGAAATATTCAAGAGGTAGCTAAGTGGCGAGAGGCGGAAAAGAAAGGAAGGAGGAAGGGATGCAAGTAATGAGGATAAAAATGGAATTTCTAGTGGAAAAACAATGGGGATTAGACTGTACAGTGAGAGCATTTCCCAATCTTCTCAACAAAAAGAAACATAGTTTTTCAACAAAATTTGAGAAAAATTTATTTTTCAATAGTAAAAATTTTCAGTTATCGAAATTTTTACTTCTTAAAGAAGTTTTGATCTTGTCGGCATATCCTCTTCGCCCTATTCGATCGATCAATAAGAATTATGTGGAAATTTTGAAAGTTAAATAGCAAATTATCCATTTTCCAATTTTAAAACTTCCCCTTCCACCCCCCTTCCCCCCCCCTCCTCTATCCATTTGAGCATCTGTTGAAGCATTAAGCCTTCAGAAAACGCCACCACCCATTAAAGAATAGAAAATGCAATCTGAACCAACTTAAATACAACGCTAATATCAACAGATATGAAGCGAGAAGAAAAAACAATGTTTACACTGTTGAATGTGTATTCAAAAATTATATCATTGAAATGCACATAACATAGATGTGCATTAAACACTAAATAAATGAGCACATTTCTATCTCTAGAGGGAATATTTTAATATTTTTTGATTCCAAAGACAGATATTGAACTTGATAGGAAATAACAAAAAAAAAACGAGATGCAGCAAATATAACAATGAATTGAATACGATTTAAAAATAGATAAAAGAAGTAACTCTTTGTTTACGAAAACTACCGTAAACAAGTGAAAAGTACGAAAAATTACCGTAATCAGATGTTTATTGCAACTGTGGTTTTCATAAACCTTAGACTTGAGGTTACCAAAATTAATACATTTCACAACTGAAATACTACTCAAACTTGCAATAAAACATAGATGAGGTCAAACTTCAGGTTCTACTTCAGGCTACAAATCAAGATTGGGCGCGCAAATGATGCATATTGGAAAGATTAGATCAGTTAGCGGTTACCGCAGAATGATAAAATAATAAATTAGTTTGAGAGTGGGGAAGTGTGTTTGCTCGCAAAAGCGTTGCACTTCAGCTCTCTCATTTATGAAGGCTTCACAGTGGATAAACAAAGGCAACGTAATTGAATCGCGAGATGCGCTTTCCACATGAGAATGCAACGAACGTCATACAGATGCACATCACATGCACATATACACACACACACACACACACACATACACACACACACACACACACACATACACACACACACGCAGACGGATATGGTATACATATAAGCACACATACCACACATGAATGCTTATTTGCCACAGACACAGACACACACAGGCACAGACAAACATAATGATGATCAATTATGAGGGTAACTTGAAGGGCTTCTATGAAATAGTAAACGCACTTGCATAGTATTGTGTTCTGGATCATGGATCTATAAATTCGTATAAATAAATTTCTCAAAGTAAAATCCTCGGGATTCCAGAAGAATTTCCTGCATCAATTCTCGAATAATCGTTTCAAGAACAACTCTCGGCAAAACTGATATATATAGTAGACGCTTCATAAGCAGATATTTAAAAGAAATCAGACCATTAAATCAGCACTGTATAGAAACGATAATTATTAGTGTTAGCATCAAGTTCCAACAGCATAGCAATAAATATTAATCCATTGACT
Organism: Baylisascaris schroederi; assembly: GCA_006503575.1. Taxonomy (NCBI): domain Eukaryota; kingdom Metazoa; phylum Nematoda; class Chromadorea; order Rhabditida; family Ascarididae; genus Baylisascaris; species Baylisascaris schroederi. Next base: position 114,782 of record QEWY01000671.1, on the reverse strand, counting down.
CATTCAGCACCCTCTATCCCATTTTCCGCTTAGCCCCAAATCGAAATCCCCGTTTTCCTAGACCTCTTCTTACTTAGAAACTTTTCCACATGCGTTGACGTTTATCGTTATCGTGTCTATCGATATAATTTGACGAACAATTAGTTCTGCTATTTTCCATTGCATCTTTCATGCAAAAAAAAAATTCACCTACATATAGGTATGGGTCTCTCTGGTACTCTGCCTATAAATTCAGATCACGATCGTCAATCTCAATTTCCAATTAAATGGTGCGAAAGAGCTCGGCTCGGCTCGACGATGACAATAACTCACAATCTTCATGTACAAGTCATCGAATGCAGATATAAAAACAATTATAAATGAATTATTTTTAAATTGTTTAGTCTCATTTCGCTCTTATATATTCCATTGTTATTAACTCATATCTCAAAAATGTCATATAAACATAACGCCAATTTTATTTTTTTCAATTCCATACTTTCATATAAAATGCTCGGGACTGTTGTAATTAAATATGTAATTAGTACTAATTTAAACCATCGTAATCATGTAAACAATCGTTTCGAAACCAATTAGGCATGTTGTTTGCGTCTTATATGATTTAGCATCAAAAACGAATGCCAACTAATGACTTTTCCAAATTATAGGATATTTGTCATTCTATTCAGCGTTGAACGATATTATGAGCAGTTCTATTTGCTCGAAGAATTGATAATGAATGTCTTTAAAATGGTAATCAAAAAAGGCGCATATCGTGTTTTTAATTCCACCATATTTGCTCAAAATTTGCATTTATACCGTTCGCGTTTTACTTCTATCGGTTACTCTTCAACTACTGATGGAAATAGCATTTTTGCTAAAAATTGCTCATTTCTTTCATATCACGTGATATATTACGACAAGCAAAGAAAAAAGTTTTTTTTGGTGGAAATAATACATTGAAAAAAATGATTTCCTGAGAAAGGAAAGTATTCATACTTTGCTAAGATCAATCGCTAATAGCTTCAAAAAATTGTATGAGAAGAAAAAGGCGTTTATATTATTATATTACTGTAATCGTTTTATCCAATGATGGTATAAAAATATGCTGGATGATATGGCTACAATATAACACTATATGTTGCTAGTAGTAAAATATGTTCATATTATTTCCTAACTTATTGCGTAAGCAAAGTATATGTTATAGATAGCACAAGTGTGTTATAGTAATGCCCAATTTTTAGCATTTGAGTTAAACGACGCTCATAATAGGCCTCACTGATAGCAAAATTTATAAATTTATGAAATGAATAGACTCCAAATTTTCATAACACAAACAACTATGAGCACAATAATGCACAAAAAATAACGCTGAAATAAAGGAAGTTGCGAGTGAACTATGGATACATATGCTACTCGTAGATGAAATCACAACTATTCATCTATCGAATGCACGATCAACAACAATAAAACCTCGATGATTCTAATAAATTCACTATATGCTACCTATAACATCTTTTCATAACTCGGGGGATTATATGAGGAAACAACTGAACTAAAATGCAAGAAATTTCCATATTTGTTGTAAATAGCTATAATAAAGCACTCTATAGTTATGCTATAGTTGTTGTTTTCGTATTCAAACAAATTTTCAAACATTTATGCTATATTAAAGTTAGAAATTGTCAATTAGCTTGCTTAAGTTGAATTAATAAAGATATAAACCATATAAGTAAATTTTAATGAAATGAGTTCTAAAGGCAGGTGAGTTCTAAGAGTGTGCGTGTGCATGTTTTTTTTT
>QEWY01000671.1:65613-112960 GCA_006503575.1 Baylisascaris schroederi | reverse complement strand
GAACCTCGTACTTTATGTCTACAAATATATAGCTATAGGTAATCGCATAAGCGTAGCTATTGTCCAGTGAACGAACTAGACAATTATGGGTTACCAGTTTTAACAACCTTTCTTCATAACATTGTTGCGCGATATTGTATGAGAAATAGATACGTATACATATTATAGAAATATACTCTATTTTATGCCTATATATGTCCAAAAGGAATGTAAAATGTAATGCGAAATGAACAGTTAATGACGTTCTATACATTCGAAAGAATGGAAATTAAGAGAAATAATTCGTTAAGCAATTAGACGAAAATGATAGTCACCGGAAGTGAAAGAAATCTCTTCAAGGTAAATAAACTTTATCATTGTGGTTGAAGAGAAGTGCAATATTTGATTGTTGTAATTTTATTTAATATACCCTTTCGGTTTGATATTAAAAATTTATAAACTTTCCATTTGAAAGATTATAATTTCTTTAAAGATATGGTTAGATTTGAAATTTTCGAAGATTTTCAACATCCTCATGTTTGGAAAAATTTCAAGAAGATGAAATGACGTATGAATTGATGTAAAATTCTTAAATGGTGAAAAGAAAACGAGGAGGAAGCATTTTCACTTTCCAAAATGTTTCCCTTGTCAAATGAATTAATTAGTTTTTCATTCGAGATGCAATCAACGTATGATGACTCATTAAACTGAATGTATATCGGAAAAAAAACGATGAAATGCTATTTAAAAAAAAATTTTTTTCAGGATTTTTTGTGTCCATTACGAAGAAAAATTACAAGCTTTAAGTAGCTGTAAATTTTATAAGTAAAAGGAATGTGAAGTTGAAGATATAGAGAATAAAATGAAAGCTTCTACGAAATGTTGAAATAAGTGAAGAAATAGAATATTTCCTACGGGATCATTTCGTAGGAACTTATTTCCAAGTTAAGAAAAAAAATTTTGAAAAAATAATTAACTTTAGGTTTCAAGCAAGTTCGGAATCAACGTATCAGTTTCCTTTGGGATTTCCAAAAAAAGAAGAGGAATGTCGTGGCTTTCTATTTTTTGAAAATTTGAATTTTCAACATTCAATTTTTTCCACCTCTTATCTGTACAAACTTATCGATATAAAGAGCATGAAATATTTAGTATAAGTGGTGTTCAATGAAAATCACTCATTATATAGGTGAATATTTTAGAGAAATTTGAGCATAAATAGTGAATAAATTAGTGATGAAATTTCCTATTTAAGTATTATCTCCCATGATCTGCGTCATTCAGTGACGAAATTATATTAAAAATTCTGTCTGATGAATGGTTTTTTGAGCCGAAAACAATTTAACATCAATATTAAATAGATCTTTGAAATTATTGCAGACGATTTATTTCTTCATTGATAATGCAAAAAAAAAAATGAGATTAAAAACAAAGTTTACGAATATATAATTTAAAAAAATAAATAAATAAAAATTCTGTGGAATATTCTCATGAAATATCAAAATGTTACATTTAGCATTAGTGCAATATCATTTTGAAAACTCATTCCATGAAAAAGAAAAAAATTATTGAGAAAAAAGTTCCAAAAATTAGCAAAAAATATAGGTATAACCATGAAAAAGATAGCATTCGTGTTCCACTTAAGAAGATCTCACCAATAAATAAAACAACAACAGATAAATGCAAAAGCATAAGAAGGTTTCTTACTACAGCATCAAACGTTCCAATTTCCTAGAAAACTTCCATTATATATGCGCAAATAATTGAATATTCAAATTCGTTATTACTTTATTATTCATGCAAATATAATTGCATTCTCATATCTCAATAGAAAGCATCAATCCGATAGTGTCGAAGCTAATCTAAAGCTTTCCTTTGTTGGTTAATCTTTGAACATAAAAATGGGATTTAAAAGGGGGAAAAAAAAGAGCGAACAACTAAACGACGGATTAAGAGCTATCGTTTAGCTGCTCAAAAATAAGGGCGAATCGCGAACGATATAATAACAAAAAAAGTGGCGAGCAATACTTTCGTAATAAACACAAATGGCGCATACATGGAAATAATGCATAGAAAAATGAATTTTTTTAAAATACACTCACCTCACCATTCGCCTCATTGTCGCTATTGTTCATCGAAAAACCCGATCCACGTAGGCGTTTATCCGTTTTCAGTTCTTGATGAGTGGAAAATTGGCAAAAAATTGTCCTGAAATTACAATATTTTTAATAAATAAATGCGTAAAAAAAGCCTGGATCAACAGAAAAATTGTATTTCAACGATCCGCTTTCATTAGTTATTAAAATTTCTAGTCTCATGAGTGGAGAGGGAAGAAAAATGAATAGGAGAGAAACTTATACAGAGAAGTTGTGATCGCCCCTCTAGATACTTAGTGAGCAGATTTGTTGGGAGCTACATCAATATTCCAGCTCCGACAATCAGACTTCAAGCAACAAAATGACAAACGCAAAATAAGCTCATATTTGATGAATGATTTGATAAACTGAAAAATGCATCGATAATTAATCGAAATTTTACAGCAATTTTTCTCAGCAAAAGAAAAACTAATTCCACCCTTTCAGATTAATTGTTGGATGATCAAGATTTTAGTATAAATATTATTAGCTTATAATCTTTGCAAAATAAATAAGAAAATTTCTGCAATAAATAATTAACATTTTGAAAGAGTAGCGAATTTAAAACCGATCAAATTCATAAGAATCTCGGGAAAAGCTTTCTTTAAGAAACCATAAATATAACGCATGCTCAATTAACTTCAACATCGATTTATTATCGCTGTTATGTGTTGCTTTTTAACTACGAATATAAGTCATTAAGTAAATATAGCAATTTTATATTTCATTGTGGTTCGGATATTTTAAAAAAACGCATGAAGTTCAGTGTCTACAATTAAGTTTTGCGCTACTAATAAAACAGTTCAACTTTTAGTAAATTTAATTTATTTTTTTAGTGAAAAAAGGTGTTGAGGGGAGATTGATTTGTTCAGGCGTAAAAAAATTTGTAGAACAATTCAAATTCAACTCCAGTCGATCGAACATGGAAGATTGCCGACGGTAATATAAAGAAAAAACGAGATGAAGTGAGCTTTTTTTAGTGCTTACCTGTCTCTAATGGCCACCGGACAAGCTAACGACATCGTGACCAATGTTTGCGCACCTTGCTCTTCCTCGTATTCCACGAATGCCTAAAATGATCTCATCGCGATTAGATATTATTCAGTTGTTTGATATATAAATAGTCGAAAAGGTTTATTAGTGTTTTTAACCAAAAACCTTTCTTATCTCACCATTATGAGACGGTTGAATTTTTTTTTTGAATTTTTGAATTTCAACTAGAAAATTTGAGTGATTACGATTTCCGTTCATAGAATAGGATCTCGGAAAGGTGAAGGATACTATAATATATCTGCGCGACTTGGGAATGGGGAAGTTCTCAAAACGATCATGCATTATAAGCAAGGGTTGGATAATCCAAATCTCTGCAAATGCCTAGCGGTTGAACATTTCAATTCGCTAGCTAATTATACTCATAAAAAACTCTAAACATAGTACAATAGCGAAAAATCTTCTCAATTCTAAAGAAATAAATAAAGGTATTCCTCAAAAATTCTGAGAGAAATATGCTGGAAATGTCTGAGGGATTTTTCAAAAAAAAAAAAAATAAAAAAGAAGAAAATGATATGAAAAAAAATATCGTAATTGATTAGAAGATGAGAATTTACCAATAATTCTGCTACACTTTCATATTCTCTTCATTAGCAATTTTAGGATTCCTATTATTAGCCATAAAAAGGTAAACAATAATTCTATAGATCCATTAAATTATTCCATACAAGAAATGATGTTATTTGAGGTGGAAAATTCGATATAACCTACAAACTTATCAAAAATATAGGTTAAAATTTTTTTCTGAAAGTGTAAAATTTCCGTGAAAATGGAATTTTGTTTCAAAGATAGTAATGCTTTATCAATTAATTTTTCAATTTCTCTATAAAAATGAAAAATGAAAAAAAAGGATTTTTCAAACCAGCAACGAATATTTTTTACGGTCAATTTCGTTAATCATTTTTAATTTACATAAATTCTCTCATCGAATGTTGAGAATTTTCGAGCAGTAATAATCTTTAAGGAACAATTTTGATAAAAGAAATAATGAGATGTTTGCGTAGGAAAAAAAATTCGATTCGTTGAATAGTAAAAAAATAAATAATAAATAAAAAGCATTCCAATATAAAATTCACCTGATTTTTACCCTTGAGCATCAAATAGTTGACAAGTTTTCCGTAAGGCATACAAAAATGTAGCAATTCAAGTTCAGTCATATCCGATGGTATATTCCTTAGATGAACAACTTTCGAAGGACGTTGACCGTTTAGAGAAGACGCAGTCGACGTACTAGCCGCCATTGCAGGAACACCTTAATGAGTAAAAAAATTTCAATATTTCTCTTTGTTTGTTTCACACCTTTGCGTGAGGGCATTTTCAATGCACAATCATCCACATGTAATGCCTTTGCAATATAAAGCTCCCAACTCAATCGTCCGTAGAGTGCAAGCTTTCCAATCCACGTGAACTAGTAATCTCTAACAGACTTTTTTTGCAAAAAGTAAATAAATTAATAAATTGAATAATTAAAAGACTTCATTGAGTTACTTCTTCTAGTATTTTAGCGTACTTAAATTCCAATTTCTAAGCTAAATGAAATCCTTTCAAATTGTTTTTCCATGATGGAATAAAATTTTTTGCTGCAATATTCATTGCAACACAACTTGAAATTCGATAAGAATTACTCGTTCGTAATCGCAGTGCAATTTTCATTCATTCTAACAGATGAACATAAAAATTTGACTAAAGCCAATGGGCAATAAAATTGGGTAATTAAAGAAAAGTATAGATCAACGGAGTATTCAATAAACTATAATAGATATGGAAGTGAAAGTTCCTTAAGGATGAAAATTTCCATTTGGAAATCTATTGTCAGTGTTGTTAAGGTTTTCATTTGAGCCGTACAAGTTTTCCAATCAATTCAATCATCAGTTTTTTAGTGTTTTCCTTTATTCTATTGTGCAGAAATTTTAGACTGACAATGAGTGAATGTCATACTTGTACACGTTTATGACCTCATTGAATTTAAATTTCTGCACTAATTTTATATTTAAAAAGTCGAAATAAACAGTCGAAGGAGGATTCCAACAAAGTGGTAAAGTTTTTCGAACCGGTTAAACTTGGAGCTTGAGAAATGATTGGTGGATTTGTAAGGAATTGGTTGTTGGCGAGTGCGACCGCCGAAAGTATGTGTTGTTGCGCCTGAGGTAAGACCATACCACTAGGGACAAGCGTCAATGATGTGTCCAGCTTTGCCTGAAATTACTCTAATCGTTAATGTGTCTTCAAGTTTGAGCATGCAATGGGTGTTATTCTCATCAAACTCTAATGCAAAAAGAAAGCGGCGCTTTAAATAAGCGATCGGTCAGGTTTTGTGGTCTAGGAAAACTTAGTTCAGCTGCCACGTTTATTAAGTTTAAATGGTAGGCGTCCGCTCAAAAATGACAAAAAAAACCAAGCTATCAGCCAAGAAACTCCTTTAAAAGTATACTATTCGCTGTCAAGATCGTAGCCATAGCTAATTACTCACAGATTTCTTCTTGATCAAATCGTTCTTGTTCATCGATCTACATCTATATTGAAGATTTCTTGTCAAGATATCTTTAAAAAATTGTTAAAATTCATCATAAAAAATGTTCACAGTCTTTGAGAGTGAATATTTTTTCATAAACCGGCGAAAAAATTTACATTTTTTACAATGTTTAATGCTTGATTCAGGCTTTATATGAATTTTAGTTGATTTTAACAAACTTTCCGAATTTTTCTCCAAAAAATTATCACCTCAGACACTTATACTCACATATCGTAGGAAAAAAGTTTTCTTGGAAATAATGTTCACTATGAAGTTGAAAAAAAAATGTGTTACTGCAAATCAATTGCATTAGTATATGCTGACTTCCACTGAACTTAAGAAGAAGTTTTTGAAGTGATGTCCAACATATACGACTTTAAGAAATTAAATCGTTGAGGAAAATAATTACGCTTTAGATAAAATACAAGTGAAATCCTCAAAATATTCTAATTAACATAATTTTTATTAAATTAGAAATATTTAAATTAAATGTTTGGATTTGAATGCGGCTAACAAAACACAATTACAAGACAAATTACCGTACGAATATCACTGGAGACAGAAAAACACGAAATAGTTGTATAAAAAATTGCAGGAATCAGCCATGTACACCGGAAAAAAAACTTTCTAATTGCTAAATTTGCATATTCACCAATTGCTAAATTTACAAAATTAATCAATTACGGTTTATTTAAGTTGCTCTCAATCAGCAATTTTTAGATCCTTTCAATATGAGTTGACTCTAACCCTAAAGATTGAAAGATAGAGACCGAGTTAAGGCCAATATTCAATATGCAAAGATGATGCCCTGATCAACTTTTTAGATATCGCCATACGATCACATTCTCCTCGTTGCTCTATCCTTTCAAAAAAAAAAAGAAGGACACAACTTTGTCTACCGTATGAGGCCTAATGCATGAGGCTTGAGATTAAATATTTGCAGTTAATATGACTAAATATTGCACTCTACGAGTATAATGACAAATATAATAGCATATGACACTTGGCTTATAATTTTGAATTTTTACATCTATAGATAACACACGATCGACCTGTACTACTTCCTTTAAATTTCCAACCATCTCCTATCAACTTAGTGATAATCACCAAAATTAATCAATTATGGTTTATTTAAGTTGCTCTCAAACAGCAATTTTTAGCTCCTTTCAATATGAGTCTACTCTAAACCTAAAGACTGAAAGATAGAGATAAACCTCACGGAGTTATTTTTGATGTTTTGTGATATATGTGTGGAAAATTGTATGTTAAATGCGACTCACTATTTTAGGCGAAAAATAGGGAATCTTTTTCCGTTTGAGAAAACCTTTATATATATATTTTTAAATGAAGCACAAATGAAGGGAAAAGCAACGAAATAAAGAAATGTATCGAAAATATATCAAAGCATCGAACAAAAAAAACCAAAGAAAGATATACAGTGGAAGTGGAAAAAAAACATGCAAAATGGATGAGATAGATGAGCTTGTGGACAATACAATGATTGCAAAACTATTTCAAATATTGTAAGGAATTCGTCGAATTCTAATAAAACTTATGATAGAAATAACAGCAACTTTAAGATCGGTCCATAGAATTTTTAGAAATAAGGAATATCGCAAAATATTTTCGTAAGCCAATTTTTATGAACTCATCGAAATTCACCAAATGCAGCATCGTTACACTAAAAGAAAATCCATCAAATGGAGAAATAAATGGAGCAAGAATTGAATGCAATAAAACCGGATGTTGATTTTGAACTAATGCACTTCAAAATCGAGGAAGGAGACGGGAGTAGGTGGGGAGGGGGTACTAGTGGCTATTTTACAGTAAGCTGGATGCAATAAAACGTGCATAGTGCACCTGTCGTATTCCAGAACAAGTTCTACCGAACATCGATTAAAAAAACGATCAGATAGCGCAAAATTTAGCGAAGATCCTCATTCATCTAAACATTTTGCCCCTCCTATTTCAACAAAAGTTGCAAAAGTTTCTTGAGATGAAAGAGCTTAGACCATTTCCTATACACATTCCTCCACACTTAAAATCCTCCAATGAGCTGCAATTTCGAACCACCTACTATTTTTTTGGCCAATGACGTAAAAATACGTCATCCAAGCCCAACTACGTTCGCAATAATTAATCGAAGCATTCCTGATATTATATAAGCACCAGCCGATGATATACGATGCTGCTTGCCCAGCCTATTGGCAGCCTCTAAACTAAGCCTGCTGAATAAGTTTGACGCCTGCTTTGAATTTTATTACGCGAAATAAAATGGTCTGAAATTTCTAAGATTCTCTATCACAGCCTCAAAAATATGCGACCATATCCTAAATTCAAAAAATGCAACGGGGAAAATTTCCGTGAATATGGGAAGTGTTATTTAACACCTCAACTAGTCAAGTAATAAATTCTGCGCTATGCTAAGAAAGCATCGATTTCCTCTCTTCATTCAGATTTCTGTTTTAACGATCTCAATATTGCTATATTTACTTACATTTTAGAGCATTCTTTTACTTTTTAAAACTAAAACAATTTTAAAATATTTTAGTGTCTTCATGTTTTCACTTGCTTAGAAATCTCTGCGAAAACTTCACTATAAAAAAACCATCATTGTAATTATTGTTCCCTCTTATGACGAGGTTCCATTATAACTATTTACGTAAATTTGGCTTAGGCAAATAGTGCTCACAAATATGCCTTTCATTAAGTGAGTGCTTCATATAATAAACGATTATGCATGTGCCCTGATGCAGAACTAATCTAAACCCTCCAAAAAAGAAAAAGTTGAAAGACCAATCAATCCAAATAGAGAGTGCAACAACGAGGAATTCGATGATTTATTTATGATTTACAGACACCTGATATCAACTCACCTTCATAAACAACGTTTAATGCGAAGTGTTATAATGGGCAGATACAAAATCGACATTAAAATGTCGAGAATATGGGGGGGAATGATGTTCGTGATGCTTGTCGTTGTAACGTATTAACCAACACAAATGAATCACCAATGCTTCATCAAGGTGTCTACGTGATGGTTCTAGCCTGTAGAGATAGAATTGCTCATGTCTGCGTGTGGTATACCACTCTATGCTCATTGTTGTCTTTGTTTATATATACTTTCCCATTAAGTGGCTCTTCCCCCCTCTTCCTCTTTTCTAAATAACAAATCTTCAACTAAGCAATCAGAAAACTTCCCTCACCTCAGCTTCGAAAGCCCTCACCAGTGGAATGATAGATGATTCATACACAACGCTGCTTATAGAATTGAGAGATACCGCGGAAAGTGCCCAGATTATGAATTTATGTGGAGGTACGAGGTGAGTGAAGCGGAGCAGAAAATTGCGAGGGATCGGAGGTATGAAAAGATAAAGGCGAATTACGGTATATATATTATATATATATATATATATATATATATATATAGGCAAAATAGCCTGATTCAATTAAACTTGATTACAACAGAAAGTTCTATTAGACGACTCTAATGACACTAATTATTGCATCTACAAATCTGAGGTCATTAGTTAATAATATACTTTTTGAATACAGTAATTCCGAGATTATTTCATGAAATTACAAATTGAAATATTTTTAATGTGGTATTATTTCGTCATAGATACTGTAATTATTCGAATTTTTCAATAGTGAATAGGTGTAATTGCAATTGAGAATAAATTAAGGAATATATTGAAGATGCTAATATTATAGTTGTTTTTCGTGATTCTCTCATTCCATCAAATAATTTCATTATTTGCTTATTTGCTAAGAAATAGTAAATGCTGCTAAATTATTGCTCTTTCATATTCTAATTAGGGAAATTGCTAGCATAATTTTTTATATAAACATTAAAAAACTATATATAACAATTCTATAACACTTCTATTCTAGAGATGATTCGCTTTTTTGTTGTTCATCAAACGTGCAGAACATAAAAAACCGACCAGTTTCAAAAATAATTTTTTAGGCACTAAATGTTCTATAATTTCCCCAAGAATTTTTACATGAATGTGAAAAATGCTAGTTGAAAATTTTTTTTAAATGACGTACGTTACAGTCGTTAAATTTTATAAATTGAGCATCTATAGTTCGAGTGTTGAAATTATAGAAATGATAGATAAAATGATAGACGCATTTACATATGCAAATGAGCAAGGTGATATAAGCACAAGGTAAATATTGCAATAAAATGTTTTTTGCATAGTAAAATATGCAAATTATAGTTGTGCATGATAAGCGAATATCGATCTGATTATCAATTTCATGAAAATCTCCAATTGTCAATATGAGCTTAATTAAATGAAGAAATTAAACTCGGCTTAAAGGTGAGTAATCTAAAAAGAAAACTTTCAAAAGATAATAATATTCTACAATATAGGATCATATTTCCTCATAGATTACTGTATTCCGATTTTTTTGACAAAGAAAATAAACAATAATAATAGAAGTGGATTTTTCGAAGTATTCTTCTTGGACTTTTTTTAAATTGTTGAATAAAAGCAATCGGTAATAAGCCAGAGATTTACAAGCTATGGTACAGCGTTTTCTATACAAAGATAAAAGGATTTGTTATTCATTCCAGATTCGATTTATGAAGAGATAATTAATAGGAGGAAAAAGAGAAAAATATTGACTCTAGATATAAAAATGCGGAAAACAATAAAAACGAAATCGCAACAACGCTCAAATAGCGAGCAAATATACGTGGTAACTGAAGCCATATTGAATGGACAGTCCTTATTAGAATGAAGCGTTTGGATGTAGTCGTCTTTACAGAAGTGCTCGGAATGCATCTACTGGGAAGGGACTAGCAAAAAGGAAGAGCGGATGGAACGATGGAAGAGGTAGGTAAAGGGGGATTACGGTTCCATGCCTAAAATATATGAGTAAACCCTGTCTATTAACCTTATATTTCCACCAATATCACTTCACTTCACTTCACTATGCCATTAGTCATCCGTTTTATGCGTACTTCGTGGAAAATGAAAGAATTCATGCTAATTGACATCACAATATTCAGAAATGATTTCGCCACCTTCTTCATTAAATCATATTTTTTTAGACAATCTTGACGCACACATTTAAAGCACCATTTCTAAAAATCTAATTTTAAAGCTGCCGAAATCTTCTATAATTTTTTAGGTGAATTTTTTTGCAGAAAAATTCCGAAATAAAGAAATTTCGAATGAGAAAGTCAATCTAGCATATCAGGAAATAGATAATTATATCAGGTAATGTTACGTAATATATAATATACCATAGTTAAAATAAAAGGGAAATATCTTGCAACCATATTAGAAATATAAGAAATTAACTTTCACTTTTCGAACACCTAATAAATAACGAATATAAATAAAAAAATAATTAGTGAATTAAGACGAAATAATGAAATCATTGTATGCAGTGAAAATTCCCAGAGATACAAAGCTGAACACAAAAAAATTTAGTCAATATCAAGCACAAAGGAAAATGTATAAAATGTATTCTAGAAACCATATATTCGATGCGCCGATGATTGTAGAGGATGTTATGATACAGCGAACGTTCCCAACGTTTCCCCCCTCCAGCAGTCCCCATTATTTTCCCCCATCCCCCATTACCTTCCCCCATCCTCGAAACGACGTGATTCAACAAGCTCTTAAATCTACAAACAACTTTAGAACCTATATCCGACCACCAACAAATCCACAGACACATACATCAGAACCGCCAATGATTGATTTTATATTCTCTTTTTCTTTATTGGATTAAAGTATAAAAAATAATGAATATTACAACAACGGTACGCCTATTGCGTTCTCGAAAACCAAAAATGAAGGAGATGATCGTCAAACAAACACTCATTTGCGAGAGAAATAGATTATGAATAACAAATGCAACTATAACGAGAGGAAATGTCATATTTTCCTACCACTTTTTTTCGATGAACAAAGTCGATTTAAGCAAAATTTATAGCCGAATATTCATGGAATACATTTCCAACGCTATTTCATCGAGTAAACGAAATTATTAGTGAAGCGATTAGTGAATAAACGATAAAATATGCATTTTTGAAATTCCGATCATCTAATCGATTAGCTGCTAAATTATCAATAAAAAATAATTATACAAAATAATACCTCAATATTTTAAGTGACTCAAATATTTGCAGAATTCAGTGGCATGATTAGAAAGCATTTTTCTCTTGCTAACTTGATGCAAAAATGAACAATCAACCGATATTTAATGCATACAGTTTTTTCACCTTTAAATGTCTGTAACTCCTTTCGAAATTAATGGATCGGAGTGAGAAAAAAGAGGTAAGAAGCTCTTAGTACGGTGGTCATTACGATCATCAAATTTTCGATTCTATATTCTGTAATTTTAGTGGGTCGTGACTTGAAACTGCCAGCTAACGCAAATGATTTAAAGTTATCAGACGGTAAAACTTCAATTCCGGAAGAATTCAAGGAAAATTTCACCGGGAAAATGGATTAAAAATAAAAAAGCAGTAGGGCTATTCACTTAGAGAATGATTACATCCGCGTATTAAACAATAAAAGCTAAATTAAAATAACGCAAAAAAGATGAGATTAGTTGGAGTGTCGCATCGATAAATGAGAAATGAAACTTTGAAATTCATGTGAAACAAACATTCAGCTTCCGGTTCAGATCGCATCCTAAACGAGAATGAGCAACTTCTTGCATAATGGTAACACCTCAGGTAGGATGCGCTCATAAAGACTGCCTGTTGTTGCTAGAAAGTATTCCCTCTTTTTTTTTAATAGTGACAGCTTCCTTCCTGAAGGATGCCGAGATTTATAGATCCTGATGGAAGACTGTCTCAATGTTGCTCAAATTAAATTCAAATGTTTTTTTTTAGTTGACGAATATTTTGTGATTCGATAGTAGGTGATCATATTCTAATCACATTTATAAAATGTTATGTGTTATAAAAATTAGAAAAAAAGTATATGAATTTGAAGGAAGCAACGATAACATGATAACTTGTGAAAGAAAATTTCAACTGCTCAAGATTGGCAATGAAAACATAACGCTATCTCCACATTATTTCCATAGGCGCATAAAAGCTAAGCATACCACACCTCCAAAAGCTTAAGCTCAACAACACATGCACGAGTGTTAAAGATAACAAAGTATGTGTCGTTATAACACATTTCTTTGTTACGCTTAATGCTTAACATCTGCTATGATTTTAAAGAAATTCAACTGTACAAAATTCGATATACTTTAATCTCTAATCAATTGAAGTTTCTCTTCTAGTTCAGCATGAGGAACAAGCAATTCACCTATAATTAGCTCTGCATATAAAAACTCCAGTAGAAAAGTCTATGAACGCACAATCCATCAGAGGTAAGTTTACATCACCGCTATTTACTGGTAATAATAGGCAATGAAAATTGCATCCAGCGATGCTTTGCATGGAACAACGCTTGAGCATTGTAGATAAACAGGAAGATAAAGAATCCGTGCGATGCACCAATAACAGTTTAAAGCATAACGTTCAAATGTACTCTCGAACAGTAAATGCGGCTTCATAATATTGTCCCTTCCCCTTTCTGTTCAATGGTAAGTGAGCAAGACATCAATACCCGAAATATTGGGGAAGTAGAAAAGCTCATCTATAGTATGCGGAATGCCCTTTGACCATCAAGCAATGCATATTTGAAGTGCTCCTATATTGATTTACCCGTTAAATTAGTATAGAAAAAGAACTATTTCTTCCCACTGTTCAAGTGATAGGTAATAAAAATTGTAAAACCAAATATATATTACAAATCTGATGAAAAAAAAATCCCGCCAGCGAATAGATTAATTATAATTTTACCCGAATAAATCCCCTCGATATACTTTCTTTACGAATAGACGCATTCATCCTTAATGTTGAGGGAAAAAAGAAATTCCCTCCATGATTCACTCCCTGTTTCCATCATAAATATTACAATAAAAAAAAGCAATTTTATCGCACAAATCTAAAATTCACCTGCCGATGACGATGTATCTCACTCTAACAAAGAAAAAAAATCAGCATTTCCTTTTTCTTTATTAAATTCCCTCTGTCTATAGATTTTTCGAAAACTTTAAAAAATATTCTACCTGGAGGGAATTATTCAAAGTATACAGAGAATTATTCCAACGGTTCATTAGGAAACTATGCAAAAAAAAATTTCAACTTACCTTTGACATCAATTCGGTAGACAATATTTGTACACACCAATGAATTGAGCAATTCACGAATGTTTGGATTTATTTGCAATCGTAACAACAACAAGCCGTTAGCAATGCATTCGATGAAAGTATATGCCTCATTCAACGGCATACGAATCGCCGTTGTTTCTCCAATACCGTATACACCTCTCGGAAAATATTGCCGTTACTGTAGTTGAGATGGCATTAATGTAGCTGAGTTGCGTTACTGTAGTTGTGTATATCGTCAGAAAGTTCCAACTTCCTGATTCAGAAAGGAGATTTGCTGCCTTACTATTTGTGTTCGACTGTCCTTAATTCTCAGCAATGCACTCGTATTTCGGCGTTCCAATTTTCATTCAAATATCAGTAAAATACGATAGTCTATCAGTATTAAAAAATCCAGAGATAGAGAATTTTAAGAGACAGCCGTCTGCAGCAACAACTGAAAAACGAAACTCACTACAAAAAAACGAATCATAAACAAAGAAAAGGATTTGCCAAAAACAATAAAGATCAAAGAATATAGCAAAATAAAAGTTATAAGGCAAAATGCCATAAGCTGTACTACCCAATAGAAAAAAAAGCAGAAAATATAACATAAACGAAGTGAACACAAATCAACCACAACTGCATTTAGCAATAAGACCCGATGTCATAAATATAAGATTACCTTATAGAAGCACGAGTCACCTATAGGCATTAATCAACTCACATCGTCAACCGAGGCTTAAAAAATCCTTATCCTTTTACTCAATTCCTACTCAATTCCCCTCCCCTCTTAAATGATGGTCATGAAAGATTTTACTTGCCAAGATAACTGGATTTGTTATATATTAAAGTAATCGAAATATGATTTATGGCATACGTAGCACAAACATGTGAACAAGATGAAGACGTAGAGGGTGATTTGAAGGAGAGGAGGGGGGGGTGGGGGGGGGGGGGGGGGGGGGGGGGGGGGGGTAGGGCTGCTGGAAAGGAGGCGCAGCCACCTCTTGAGATGATTCATTGTCGCATGCAACGCAAGTTGGATCGCTTCAAAACGCTAGCTTACAAAATACATATGATTGTAGGTTATGAAAGGCATCGGAAGCATGGTAACCAAATGCTAAAAACTATTGACAAACGGCTGGTTTGATGGTAGACTAAGAAATAGTATCATTTTTCTCCAGGGAAAGGATTTTGAAATTTTTTGAGACAGTTTTAAAAGAAAAAAATCAATATAATATTTCAAAAGAGGTTAGTTCCATGATAAAAAAGCCACAACAATTTTCAGGATCCCATTCTACGAACTGATTTGACTGCAACATAGTTCCGCTATATCCAGAATTATTTACTTTTAATTGCTCATCTCATTACTTTGTTTATTCATTTCAATTATCAACTAAACGTTTTTTTCTAAATAATTGGCCCTTGTCCAGTTGATTTTCACGTGTTTTTGGAAAATTGCCCATTCAAGGTGTACTACAGCAAGATTGCATCTCTGCATATGTTTACATACCTGTTTCACTCTATGAGGTGATTCTAATTCACGTGATAAACAGTATCGAATCGTAAAATTTTGACCAATAAAAATGTATATAATAGATTGTACGTGATCACCTTTACCGTAATATTGACTGATCGGATATGAGAACAGCTTTCAATATTTAAAGGATTAAAAAAAAATTTTTTTTTTAATATATATTCTGCATCGGCACCAATTTTCATGTTACACCAAGCACGAAGTTATTTTTTAAACTCTTATTTTTATTGGCAATTAGTGAAATTGAATAGTCGGTTAAATCAAAGCGTATATCTGTATTACTGCCTCTGACATGTTCCTCCACTTGCTCATCTGATAAAGTTCCGGTTATATGATAATAAGGGAATGATGCTAAGTAAGGCTAGCACAATGCGTAAAAATATACCCACCCATAGGTCAACCGGGCATCCAAACAAACTGTAAATGATTTATTAAGAGTTCAATGCAATCCTCTCAGATTAGCTGTACATTGGAAACAACGGTTAATTTTGCCTTTGGCAAACTCATAAAACACTTATAGCACAATTTGCATTTGGTATTTCAGGATGAAAAAAAATCGCCGATCAGAAAAATGCCCCCTAAACGAAAAAAATCGTCGATCGGAAAAATGCCCCCTATAGAATCGGCTGGAAAAGCTCTCGTTATAACATCGGTGAGCAAAAGGCTGCGGAAAGCGACAAGAGGACTTCATGAGAGGTAAATATTGCGCGCTTTGTCAATATTGTCAATTACATTGCCTCTGGATTCCAATATTTCTGGAATGTAAAAGCAACATTAAAAAATCTTATAATACAAGAGAGGAATTTCTTGATAATACCATATTGGCAGTTTTTTTTCCAATCGTTAAAAAAAAGACGCAAATATATATCTATTACATTGAATGGACATAGATAAAATTATATCTTTTTTGGGTTGATTTTAAAGCAGATATCTACTGATGTTATCAACAACTTTTATTTATTTCCTGTACATTAATCATCAATTTCATAATGACCCAATTATACTCGATTGCATTGATCACTAAATGCTAATGACTCAGAAAAATTTGGCCAACTGTACGTTAAACATTCCAAAAATTCCAAAAACTAGTGCAAAATTGTGCTAATGCGCGATATGCGTTTTTTTTTTTACAATCTTCCCACCTAATAAAGCAACCTGAACAGTCTACCAATAAAACCGTGAAATCTTTGTTTGCGCTGACCATATAAATCTTCCAAATTCGAGATTCGCTCTTCTATAAGTCGAGCGATGTGAAATCTAAACAACTCCATTGGAATTTTATAAATCCTTTCGAAGCTGATAGATAAATATGAAATAAAATTTATGTGGTCCATTTTTTCATGAATAACACGTTCAAAAAAAAATTCGCTAATATAGTTGCATTGGCTCTTCAATTGAAACTTCCAGACTTCCGGAAGACAGACAAGTAAGTAGACAGACGAACAGATAGACATATGCACAGGTGTGACATTTCGTTACGTCTTTTGCAAGGTGAACTTGCAAAATAGCATAAAAATAAAAAAAAATGACCAATGCGGATATTCTCTGTTAATTCGAATTTCGACAGTAGCAGTATGCTTTTCACTAACTGGTAAAAACTTTCTTTTCTGTTGTAATGGTGCCCAGAAAACATCAAATGGAATGAAAGGAACATGAAAACTCTATGTTCACTTTAAAAAAAAATTCGTTTCATTACTGTTCATGTAGGAAAATAACAAAGCTGCAAGAAAAAAAAAACAAATAATTTGGAATCTCACTGTGAAAAATTTCAATAAAAATTAAAATAAATCTTATTTCAATTTTTATTGAAATTTCAAAAATTTCAAATAAAAATTTCAAAATTCCATATTTTTTGACTGTTTTCAAGAATTATGTGAGATAGTGTCATAACGACGAATTGTGAAACTCCAGCCAAGGTGAGAAGCGGTTAACTAGGCTTGAGGTTTGTGTGGTCCTATCGGTTGTTTTTCTGATGCCATTCCTCCCTACAACTTCTCTTCCCCACCGCTTACCTCTACCTCAATGTACAAGACAATAACAGAGCATGTTACTCAAGACATGCGACGAGAGGGATGGTACATGAAAGTGGATGAAAGATGGTGGACGGGGAGGGGGTTGGGGAAGGGGAAGAGATTCTAAATGATGACTTGACCACCTACAATCATTTTTGCAATAAGCAGTTGCACTTTTGATTAAAATGTTACAGCAGCAATCGTTGCACTAATTACACCACGTTACGTTTATTATAGATGCATGATGCAGCTGCAACAATTGAATCATTTATTCAATGAGGGGATATGTGTTTAAATTTATTTGCAATAGCAAATCGATTCAGGTCCAAAACGAAATCTTTCCAAATATTTAAAAAGAAAGCATCGATAGATAGGCGAAGAAAAAAAAATCACGAAGCTAATCTAAACTGTTCGAGTGAGAAAACACGATATGCGCTTTTTGCATTTTGCTCACCTTGTCAACAAATTTCATTACCTCATAATAAATAATTTTAGAAAAAAACGCGCAATAATCTTCACATTTAAAAGTTTAAGTGACCTGAGTATTTATGCATATTATCGGTAAAAGATTCCCTGTTTCGAGACCTAATTGATGTAAAATGCAAATAAACTGCTAAATATATGCAAATTTTTAGCGCGTATAAGTGTCTATATAAATTTTAATTCGCATTTCAATACTGAAATCTGAAAGAGATTAGCGCATGATTCTGAACTAGAAATAAATTTCCCAACTCTGGCATAAGGAACTCTCGATTCGAAACTACTATACAGACATGCCAATTGGATCATAAAATACTTCGTCCTACAATTATAAATATATCTGATCGATCAAGAAATGAAGAAATTTTAACAAGATAGGAGTTTATTCAAAAATCCATTCGTTTTTAATCAGCATAAATGCCGCAAACATGTTACCATAACGTCAAATAATGTTTTGATGATGCAACGATGTATATGAGTTGATGTATTCATAGTATTGGCGTTGCGTATTAGAAATGATATAGTATGAGAGGTAAAGAGAACAATTTTATCGCTATGAACTCTCGCAATTGAGCGCGTTTTCTTGAAGACAATCCTCAATAATTTCATTAACAAAAGACTCTTTGAACAAAATTTTTTTTAAATAGAAGAAATCCCCTTCTCTGATTGAATGCGAGATCTTCCTTAGCTATTGGGAGAATGGGGGCAAGCTGAAAAAGGTGGACGGTGAAAGGGAGAGGAGAAAGGAGGGAAGATAATGGAGGGGAAAAGTGCAAAGAGAGAATCTCTTTAGAGTGCATTCCATCTGGACACTGGCAAGAATTGTGACATGATAGACCCTGTTCTCTTATTCAAGAGATATTACTGTTTCAATTATACGAAACAAATATAGAAACTCTCTTTGTCGACCACACAAATTGACATAGACGCTGCTACTATATCAACCTGTAATTTGGACGATCCTTTCTGAAAGGTGAATTTAATATTCACGCAAGGGATGCTTCGCATTGATGAAAAAAAGAGTGATTAAAACATCAGATCGAAAAATTGGGAAAGAAATATTTCATACATGAAAATGTTTCATAGAAGATTTGGAAGATCATATACGTTACAATAGTATACGCCCGAATTTAAATAACCACAGCAATATTCGCAATTAGGTAATAATAAATAATAAGTAGAATTTAATAATAATAGCAATAAGAATTATAAAAACCTCAACTATCTCGTAGAGCACCAAGTACCGTATAGTGGTTCATAAATGATGGGAAAATGTGAAAACCGCTAAGCTGAAATTTCTGGGAAGGATCGAATATTCCCATATCGTGCCCTGTTTCTTTGTCTTCACCTTAGAGATAGAATAGAAGAGTATAGAATGATAAACGGTAAAGGAAGTTGTGAGACGAATCATTCATTCTACGTTAATATCAACAAATATAAGGCAGACGGCTGGTACAATAGTGGTCGTTGGTAGTGGATTTTCTCAACGACGGAACGTAACGAGAAATCGTAGTCGGTAGCAATGTTGTCTAAAGGTGTAGCTACCTAGCATCACCTCAGTAGCCCAAGAATAGTGCTTACGCAAATACAGCGACCAATGCGAATCAACGCCTTGCGCACGCGTTACGAGTGCGTAAAAAATTGCTTCGCAACACGGGCACCGTGCACGCATACCTCAACTCCTCAGCTTACATCTACCACATCGAACTAAGAACATCCCTACCTGTATATTTAGCAAGGTGATTGAGGTGAACACCCTACTTATCAAGGCAACTGTTTGGTACCTGGATGAGGAAAGATTTAATAAAAGAAAGAAGAAACGAAAGTCACTTGGATAGGTCAAGTGGAAGAATGATGAAAATAGATGGGGATGAGAATATATTAGGGTGTTATGCAGAATAGAAGCTACATATTCATAAGTTCATCTCAAAGACAACGAAAATACCAATTATTAGAAAGGCTTGACGATTCCGAAGTGAAGTGGTAATGCAATATAACCTCAGATGAAAAATAGCAAACATATGAATAAACCATTCTCGAAGGCACCTTTACCTTGGCAACCCCGAAATTAGAAAACGACCGATCTCATTCTATAAGAAACACTGAATATTCTCACCGAAGTTTTTTTTTTAATTTTATTAACTGCTTCGTTGTAAATATTCATATGATCACTTCACCTCTTACATGCAATATCTCTTACAATTGTATGTTGAAAAAATTTGATCACGACAAGTAAAATTTGTTGTAATTATCGCTTCATATAACCAAATTTTAGTTGACTTGCAAATGCATGCAGATTAATTATCATATTTGATTCCTAAAAGCGTGATATTGTTTTGTTTTTTTTTTTCAATTTTTCTTCAAAATTTATTTTTCTTTTTCTAAAAGGTGTTCATGCATAGTGCTTCAACATAACGAATTCATATCGAATTTCTGCTTGCATATGAGTTGGTCGATGTAAATTGCATTGCAAAACAATAGTTCGACTATTCCCTACGGTACGCTAATGTGGCACTCGATAGGAATTGCACTGCAAGATCTTATTACACGATGCAATGTTTTATTGCACTAAACTTGCAATTTGCGTCTTTAGTCTGGTTGCTTTATACGGTGCATTGCATATTGTGGAAGAATTTAGTGCAACTATTCTCTGGTACACATTTATGCACAACACGTTACAAGTTGTGCTACGAAGCAATAGTCAGACTATTCCCTACTATAGACTGAGGCAACGATCGCTCATGTTTTACAATGAAGAACGTAAGCCTTTCAAAATTCCAACCTGACCAACTTAATTTAGTTCCAGCCTAATTCAGTCAACTAATTAAAGTTGTAGCGCAATTTCTAATTCGTTATGACCATTAAGCACTTCACTCTAATCGCATTATCACTACGAAATACTATTGACTTACTGAATCATTGCTTTTATCAATGATCAAGAGACAATGAATTAGCCTTCAGGATCAGATTAGATAAAAATAAAATTCTACATTTCATATTGTTGAAGGCTTTTACAATTGATGAGAGCAAAAGCAAACCATCAACACAAGCATGTATGATGCATCGAACACGTCATCTCTTCTAATCAATTCGGTTAGCGTCGCGAAACGAATAATGCCTCTTCAAATAACATCTTATTTCACAATTTATGGAAGTAAATTGTGAAATACGAAGAAAACTTGAAACAATATGCGTTTTTTTGTAATCTAAAATGCAAATTCAAAGAAATAATGAGAAAATTCTAAGCAATCTATTTCCTGAATGAGTGAATAAATCTTAAGATCTTTCGCTATATCCAACCGTTTGCATTTAAAAAATTCAAATATGTTGAAATGCATTTAAATTGTCAAAGAGGAGGCGATTTAGCTGGAATGAAATTATCATTTGATGATAGCATATAACCAAAAAGTTTAATCGACATAGCTTCATCGTTTTTCCTGCTTCCAATAATTGAACCATAAAATAAGACATACATAAATAGATATAATTGACAGATGCCTCAATGATCGATAAAACGAACAGAAATAAGGTAGTGCGGCTGGCAAAACCTATAGGCAATGCTTATTGACAACAAAGATTGTATGAAACTGTAGTCAACATTAGTAGAATCTGAAACAAATAATAAAATATACGAATAAATTTTTAAATAAACTTAGCCATATTTGTAGGTTTCTTCAATCGCCTGTTCATGAAAGCATTGAAGTTAAATCACTTTTACTAGAGATTCCTCTAGGTTGGCAATTAGACTGTCAACAAGACGAAAAAGCGATCAGTTATGGGAAGTCGACACATAATCGCATGCCAGGTGGATTCACCGCTATTGATCGCGATTGTTAATAACAAGCGTATACGGCTTTATAGTGGCTTAACTTATTTCAACGCTCAACGAATCACTTATTTTGATGCAATATTAGTTTAACATGAAGAAATTTGTGAAGAAAAAATAATGCAATAGCATATGCAATATTTGTAAAATATAACAATCTAAAATTAGAGAGCGAAATTCTTATAAGATGCTCACAAATCTTCTAATAGGACAATATCTTATAATAGAAGATTTTATAATATTTGCCTATGAAATGTGAAGGAAAATAGGAATATAAATAAGCGCGAGGAGAGTTGTGAGACAATCATATGCCGATATCGAAGGAAAAGTTTTTCTCGCCGATTAATCCTCAGTGCAACTCACCACTTTAGAGAAAAATTTCAACTAAATATGCAAATTAAAATGCTCTTATTAAATTCTAAACCGTTTTCCATCTAGTATCACGTTCCAATTCTCTCACAATTCTTTTAGAAAAATATGACAAATATTGACATTTGCATAGTTATAGAAAACAGCCGTATGATGAGCGCATAAGTGATTGTCCAGGATTTCTTAATTATGCAAATATTATGCAAATTTTATTTCGTTGTGCTGTAAACCGTGGAACATTTCCGCTCAAACGAAATGGAATATATTATTGATTGCCTAGAGAAAGTCCCTTTTTTTTCATTACTTGTAATTGTGGCTCAGTGGAGGTGCACTTGGCAAATCCTCAACGATCAAAGAATGGCGAACGAAAGAAGTGCTAAAACTACGCTAAGCTGTTGCATAATGGTAATTGTTTCTCTTTCAATCACACAACACTAATGATGCGTCTAGATGAATAATGCAACATTACTACTCGTTAATTAACACTTCTCTACACAGTAATATCCCTGTGAAAGATGCATAAAAATAAAAAAAATTTTAAAATATTTTTGTTTCGAAACTTCAAGTTTTCAGAGATTTTAGAAAATAGAAGTAAAATGATTTGAATATTGAAGAGGGAATCAAAGAAAAAGATATCAACTTTGTGTTCTAGAATATTTATTTCAATAAAACCTGAAACTCTTAAAGATCAGTCCCAACTTTTCTCATCGAATCAATTTGAAAAGAATTCCGCAAACATAAAATAGGAATTTTGTTTATAAGTTCATTTAACAATCTCTTCTTAAATTAAAAATAAACAATTGCGCGATGAGACGAGAGTCAGGCATCCAAATCACGCGTATCACTAACCACATATTCAGCAGATTGCTAACAAGAGCAACACGAGCATATTTCATTGTTTTTTGTAAAGCAATGTGACTATGATCTTCAATTGTATAATATTACAACAAATCATATCCAACACATGGTAAATTT
Organism: Baylisascaris schroederi; assembly: GCA_006503575.1. Taxonomy (NCBI): domain Eukaryota; kingdom Metazoa; phylum Nematoda; class Chromadorea; order Rhabditida; family Ascarididae; genus Baylisascaris; species Baylisascaris schroederi. The sequence goes on along the minus strand of QEWY01000671.1, from coordinate 89,910 downwards.
TTGATGATGTGCACAAAAAAAACTTTCAAAAATTTCATCCACTTTTTAACAAGATATGAATACGGTAACGGGAGTAAGAGATGGAGAGAAAGCCGAAAGAAAGGGTAACGAAAATCTCCAGTAACTTCATTATGAGTTAATATTACTAACGGTAGAAAATATGCGTGCTTCTAAGTGAAATCGAATGAGAACATACAACACACCATTACGGCGTTCGTTTTCATATGCTGTCATGGATACCAACGAACGTGGCATGCATGTGACGTCGATTGGTTGTTGTCACACGAACAACTCCTATATACTCATCAAAAATTCGCATAAAAATTTTGAAAAATAAAAATTTGATTTAAAAAAAAGCTTTGTTTCATTTATTTTGCCACCTTTCGAGAATGCAAAATTTGTATTCAGCAGTAATTTAAAGGTGAGAAATTTAATTGGATGCTATTTTTCAACTCAACTGGCTATTATCTACGCTTTCTAGATGAAATTCCAGCGCTTGAAAATTCAAAAATTCCATGAACCTTAAGAGGAAATTGAAATATATCACAAATAAATGGAAAGGTTCTTTCTGAAGTATGTTCTCGCAAAGTTTACGTTAAATGCGATCATTGCGCTATGGAATAATCCCTTTACATATTTCAATATCAGGAAGGATATAAGTGAACATTGTGAAAATTTTGTGTTCTCGAAAAGTGGCAAAATAAATGAAACAAATTTTACGCAAATTACGAGCATGGATAGGCTGTGATAAGTGATTACAATCAGCCATAATCATGAAAAGCTCTTAAGCCCTATTCAAATAAGATCTTACTGTAACTGTTAGCTACTGTTTATTGCTTACTGTAATTTCGCAATAGTGTTTTTTGCGAGTCGCAGTAAGCTTTAAAGTTTCATTACTACACAAATTACTGAGTAAAATATTCACTTAATGTGTTCATCGTAATGTGTATGCTTTTGGCCCTAACATTTAGTAGGTAAGTCTCTAAAAAAAACATTGGTAAAAAATAGTTCAGCGTTCCTCAAATTGCAACGGCGCCTTCAAAATAAAAAAAAAAAAACAAACAACGAAAGTGAAAATAATAAAATGAGAAAAGCAATAATTGCCTAAACTTGTGGCACTTAGAAATATGTTTTAAAGCGGAAGATATCTGCCAAATTCCCACGAGGATTCCCTTTTAACGATCGCTAAGTGCAATTTTACTCCCAAAAGCGTTACTGTTGAAAATTTTCATGAAAATTTCAACATTTCAAAATCTCGCAGAAATTTTCCCAATATCCTATAAACAGATACATCCAATCAACATTCACCGCCGGTATTGAAACCTCATAAAATTCTATAAGGTAATTTGAGTAATTATTTATTTACAATCTCTCGTTACAATTGTACTTTAATCTCATATATTTTTATTATAAAATTGCAAAAAAAAAAACGCAGAAATAGCATCAACAATGGCGATTCACAATGAATATGACTAAGTAATATTTTGATTTCCTAAGAAAACGTTTTACAAGCATTTAATGATTCACTCATATTTACAACGTTTAGTTTGGATTTTTTTAAAGCTTCATTATGCACCTTTCTCATTGCCACGCCTCTACTTATGAGACTAATTCACTCAACAAATTATATATAACTCATTTTTATTCGAATTATCTTTGAAAACATTCGTCGAATATCTGTATTGTTCACTTTTATATATCTGTAATATTTCAATTCCCCGATTAGATATACAAATAAAGAACAAATCAAATACGTTAGTACCTGTCTGTCTGTGCCTACCTGTCTGTCTGTTTGTCGGCCTATCTGTCTATGGCAGAGTTTCAAGCCCAGAAACGCTGAGGATTACGAAACCTGATTGGTAAATCATATGCCATACGCGTCATCCTACAGAGTCTTTTTAGGATGAATCATCGGCTTCGAAAGAAAATATAGATATTTAAAGATGCGAAACAATCAAACCGCATTTTGCACAGACCGAATTGTAAAAAAAAACAAAAACAAAACTTTTTTTCATTTATTCTGCAAGCACTAATAACTCTATTATTTGTTTGCAATCTATAAAACTCGTTGGTAAGTCGAACGGAAGAGCACTGATCCTAACCGGCATCCTTGATATGCTAATTCACTTGTTTTGTCGCCAAATTGTTGCAAAATATATGCAATTTCTTTTTTTTTTTTGCAACATTAAACGTCCATAATGGTTCATAGCTATAGTTGCAAATGATCTAATGTGTAGACTAGTGGAGAACATAATGCAAAACGAGTATTATCTCTACGAGTAACGCAAAATTAACATGGGAAAAAAAGGATTCGAATACGAAGTAGGTATCTAAACCGCCATCAAGTCTCAAGGTGAGCAAAAGTGACCAAAGATTGCATCGATCACTAATGGTAGGTGTTGCAATCTAATGCTTTAACAATCTTTACTAGTCTTTAATAATAGTTCAACATATTATATTCTCTTGCGTTTTTGTGACTGTACTATGTGTTGTGCATCTTCAGTATTTGTAGAGGTAAATGACCTACGGCTGTAATAAAACTATTCAGTGTTCAGTGTTCAAAAAGTGGCATAGTAAAGTATGTGTAATAAAATTTCCCAATTCTAACTTTATTGATTTCCGAATTGAAACTGCCGAATAGGCAGACATTCATACAGACACATATACATACATACACAGACACACACATACATACGCATAAAAAACTGGAAGTGCGAAGGTCGAATGATGCACGCAAACATCAATGCACAAGCTTTATAAATTGTTGATAATCTGTAAATGCGCTTGGTGCAGCAAACAAAGTGACCCAATCGTATATATCGCATCACACTTTTCAAGCTAGCTCTCCATTTGTTTCGTTCCAGCTGGCTGTCAACGACAACTAGATCAGCGTGAAATGCGATCTGATTTGTCATGATGTAAATATTTTGGCTTCCTTAGATGCTCATAACTCCATCTAAAGTCAATTTATGAGCTCGAAGGCTGATATAGTGGGCCAAGCAGTCGTGCAAATTATACTCGCCAAAAAAATTTTGTATTCTTATCTCTAATTCACCACCTCCCAAGATGAAACAATCAGACAGACAGACAGACAGACAGATTTGTGCATAAAATTTGCAAAAAGGCACAACAAGATATTTTGCAATTTATTTCTGCAAATATAGCCAAGCAATGAGCCTTTGGCGATGCAACTTTGCAAAAATCGCCTAAAAGAACACATGCAATATCGAATGTAGCATTTCGTGTTATAAATACCGATTAATTTTAACAATTATGATGCAAAGTTGTTTGCATTAACCATTAAAATAAACCGCAAAAAAAAATCAGAAAATTTATGCGCTACAAAATTCACCTAGATCAGTTACTTTAATCAGAGATTGAAATGAGCCATGTAAAATCAAAATATCCAGCTGACTGCATTTACATTAATGCATATTTCTTGGAATTCCTGGATTTGCATAGCATAAAGCATTGAGATAGTCCATGCATAGGATGGTCTAGGCACTCTATTCACATCTCAACACGCATTAACAGATTTTATACATTTCGAGAGTTATAAGTCTAGGCACACATCTGTCACAACCCTGAATTTGAATGAAATAAACTCCTTACATATATGCAATGACAACGAATATAAATGGCCAGTGGAAAGGAAGTGAAACGATTGCAATTTCCCTTTCGCAGCAAACATAAGAGGCGATGGTTTTCCGCTATCTCCGATAGGCATTGTTTGCGAGTCATTGCCACCAGCACATTAACTCAACAAAGGAATTCGAGGTACGTCGGTGAGATGCAAATTTTAGGCTAGATATGTGCGTATGCTACTCTAAGGTGACATTAAGATCACACCTTCTTCCCATCTCCATCATATAATTTCCAAATGTCTAGCATGTCGCTAATTAATAGATTAAATTGAAAGGCACAACTTTAAAGCAATCGTTTCGTTTTTCGGTTAACAGAAATTCATTACGTACTCGACGACCAGTAACAATTACCTGAAGATATGTATGGAAAATCGTTACGGGAGGGGAGGAGAGTTGAAAAGGAGTGGCACAATATGGGCTTTTTGGAATTCACTCTGCTGGATCACCCTGTCGCATAAATATACCAGAAACAACTAAATGATCTTGTTTAACGAGCTGTCTTGTGTGGAAGACTGTGTGGAAATCCTATCTTCTTTGCCTCCTCCCCTCCCCTCCCCTTCTGCTTCTTGCATAATAAATAAGCGAGTGCAGTTTTGATGAGACTCTTAAGCATTCATAATTATTCCAAAGGTGGCTTAATCAAATTAAGATAACATAAAAAACATTTATTCTAACACACTAATAAATATATGTAAATATATTAATAAATATATGCAAATATATTCGTAGAAGATGATTAAATTTTCTTGAAATTGCAGAATTCAATATATTTATATTTTAATCAGATTTTTAGTGCGAAACTAAATATTGATACTAACTTAAATAAATTAATCCAGTGGTTGAATGAAATTTACTTCACTTAACTTAAATCGGCTTAACTCAACATAACTTGAATTGAATTAAAAATGAAACTGAATAACTCAATGTTGATGAAGAAATAGATTTGTTATACGGAAATTAATGGGAGTGATTAGACAAATGCAATATGCTACTAGCATGTTTACTTATAGCGTCAAAGAATTGCCTCATAAGCATGCATACATTTGAATAAATTGCAAACCTGCTGCACACGCTAACACTACTTGATTAAACGAAAAGGCCTGCTGCTTGCTTGGGCAATAATATGATCGCTTATCGCCTCAAAGGCTTTACAACTTGTGCTAAATTCAACTCCGACTTCAACTAAAATTGATTCCAACTAATAACAAATGACTCCAACTCCAACCGACCGATTGGTCTTACGGCGAAATACATAATTATCTCAATATATGTAATGTTTTACAATATAATATATTACTTATTAACTGCAATATTTTCCATTGACTCCCGTTGACTAAGGTGTTTCGTGTTGTTCTTACTGATTAGGTAAATCACCCGATATCTTACCGAAAATGATGAGTAGAATGTAATAAATTACCCACTCAATGAACAAGGCGACAGGAATCCTGAAACGACATGCCGATCTATCCCCCTTTGTTCTAAGCTCTCGGTTCATAATCACCTTTTTATTCCTTTTAAAGAAATATCGTTCAGCGAATATGCCATGTATTTTTGATGCAAATACATCGCATTGTCCTAAATGCAAAGAATTTCGATCGATGGTGGAATATCTTAGTAATTTAGGTCGTAGTAAAATTGTAATCACAATCACTTATGATACTGTAGTATACAGTAAAATAAATAAATGTAATAGAAGATTTATTGTACGGTAGCAATGGAAACAATATTTTTGCTTCTAATTGCTCAAAATATGCCTAGCAATAATTGCAGCAATATTACTGGATGTATTATTAAATTTGCCAGTTGCATAAAATTTTTTTTAATATCCATAGCATTTCGTTAATTTTGTTTGAAAAATGAATTTTTCAGGAAAAGAAACGAAATTTGTCGAAAATATTCCGCAACACAGGAATAGAACGATGACTGAATAGACGAAATAGTGCATGTGAATTTCTCATGCATATGACTTAGCATAGATCAACTCTAACGAAATTTCTATAATGCCCGATGAAGAGATGAGCCAAAGATTGATAAGTTAATGACCTGAGAAACGAATCAAATGAACTGAATATAAGAATCTATAAAGAGACCAAACCTGTTCATAGATGGCAAGTAACGTTCTTTGCAAATATGACTTTATCACGCTTGATCGGTCATCTTTTTAACGCATGATTGCCTAGCAATATTGCTAAGAGCCTAGTAAAGCGGCAACTTTTAAGCGTGCAAAAATTCAGCTAAGCTTTTAGTGCTTTCAGCAAATTCAACTCTTCAAGAGTTTTTCAAAAGACGAAAACATTTCCATCAAAATTTTAGTGCATCAGTTCCATCTTGCCACTCTTCCCTTCTCATATAAATCTAAGAACGGATCTTCAACTTATTCTCGCAGATTACTTTTTAGTAACATGTGTTCTTTAAGCATTAAACGATCGCAACATTTGAATTATCATACATATATACTAATAGTACAATTTCAAGCTCTAAACACCCGTGAAGAGCGTGAAATTTATACAGTAAAGTATGTATTATTACCCTGAATATGGTAGAATGGCAAAACATGATGTTGCCAATAACGATCAACGATTTTCGGAGTCTAACTCCACTATGAGCTCATTTGCACAATCAACTTGTTTCAATATTGAGTAAAATTTTGCTGACTAATCGATTAAGCTTTGCTATAACTAAATAAACGAACTTCTGGGCAAACTTAGCTCCGGAGTTAGCTGCCATTGCTACTTGTTTACAGTATGTTGCCAATTTATAAATACTCTTTGAAAACAAACAAGAATCGATTACATATTATTTAAAGTTACGCAAGTTTATAGTTCTATAAGCCATTCAAGTCTGCCAATAAATAAGCACTAAGTGATATCATAGGCCAATAAAAATTGATAACATAGTAAGGTGATAAATTGTTGAAGCATAAAATTGTTGTCAAGTCTAAAGTCGATGCATAATGAGTTTCTTTGTTATAACCTCATGAGTTTTAAGCATCGACGAGTTTTAGCGGACAGAAGAACGAAGAAAATGAAGTGACTAAAACTATGAATTATGTAAGTAAATTACTCACCTTTAGTCGATAGGAAAGCGCTCGCATAGCAGCATGTAATTCGGTTCCACCCATAACGCTCGTCATTTCATCTCACTTCATCGACCATAACAGCCACCTATACTATTCCACTTTTTTTGATTGTGNTATATATATATATATATATATATATATATATATATATGAAACTGTTTTCGGCGGAGATATATAAAAAGATAGTGGAAAATCGTAAAGTTACTGATAACTGATAAATGTCAGCATGGGAATATGTTGCGCAAAATGCTCCAATACAACACCTGGAAGCTAGTAGCCAAGGTGAGGAAAAAATCCCATAGAAAGCCGAAATTTCAGCGTGGGAGAGAAGGTGTGGATTCTTTGTAAAATTTCCACAACAATGAGTTATTCTGAGCTTCTGTTGACTTTTTTCAAAGATTTCTAGGCCCCGCGGTACCATTTTTGCATGTAATCAAAAACACTCACCTACAGTATATTGTGAATCGACTTGACAATACTGATGCGTATAGAATTATCTCATTAAGGTGATATCGTATGAATAAATAAATAAATAAATAAATAAATAAAAATGGTGCACTCTCTTGTAACTATACAATTTCTATGAGAAATGAAAAAACCCGCCGCTTCAAAGCTCATTCTTCCCTTATAGTTGCGATTATTATTAACTCATTCGATAAGTTTCTCACCAATTCTCCTTAAAATCTATTCCCTGAAGCCATAATCATACTTTGTGCATAGAATTCTATAATGTTAAATAACACGCTCACGTTTGAGAACACAATATAGAGCAACGCAGGAATAGGCAAAAATTTCGATGCTTTATAGCATAAAATGTGCGCATATTTTCGAAGTAACATTCTCCAGTTTGAATAGAATAGCAAGCTAAGAGGAACGACCTATTATTTTAATTATTGATTATTTAATGGGTGATTCTATATCACAGAAGCCGGAAAATAAACTAAATAAAACATATTAGCTCAATATTTTTCGCGCATTCAAAATGCAGATTTATTTTTATTTTTATTTTTTATTTTTTTGTTAACAAGGATTATATTCGATCCATTGATTAGTCAAACGATTGAAATGTTATGTCGAATGCGATTCTTCGAAAAAAAAATTGGCAAAATTCGGCAAAATTGCGCTTTTTAATGAAAGAGTAAATAAAGAGCTCTTAAGCACAGTAGCGCATACAACAATAGGATATGCAATCGACAAGAATCGAGAATCGTTCAGTATCGGTGCTCAAGTAGAATTGTTTTCATCTAGATAGGTTTTAAAAAATTATTGAAGAAAACGGTATGCTAAAAAAAAGGAAATATTTTATGAGAATTACGCAAGTGTTGGCGAGTTCAAACAGATCATAAAAACGCGTTTTATTACTAATGAAAAAAGTTCCTTTAAAAATTCATATAAGGAAAAAATAATAGAATATTTAAAGAACTGGGGAAAATACGCTCCTAATACCAGCAGATGATGGTATATGAAGCTCACTTAGTGTAGCATTTCATAGCCGACCGTTTCACAGACAAATCATTGGGATGCACCGTGCTGTCATTGCTACATGCTATACTTGTGAGAGAAAAAAAAAATAGACGCATAAAGCCAGATGGTTGGCATGAAGCATCAATGCATGTGTGATTTGCTCGAGACAGGAAATTGAGTCATTGTGCTCCGGAGTTAAGCTGCTTGACAATGAGATTTTAGTAAGCTTGTGAACCATATGAGTATATTTGCTCCGGAGTTAAGCTGCTCAACACTGAGCTTTTAGTAAGCTTGTGAACCATATGAGTATATTCTGAACCATATCAGCAAACTTTGTCGATACATATTTATATCATCTATTTAATATTGCAGATAACTCATTTGATTGCTGTAATTATTTAATTCTAGCTTGTTGAAATTAACGAAAGTATTTTCTTCTCGTCCCTCCTCCCGCTCCTCCTCTTCACCCATCTAACCCCGGACGAAGTGCGATTCTATGAGATTACTTAGAGAAAGTATATAACTAAATAAACAATAAAAATTGATTTTCTTTCAAGAACAGACGGCTAGATAGCCGGAGAGCAATTCCATAGACGCTATTTGAAGGGTATGCAATTTGATTAGCACAAGTACTGGGTGGATGAGTTGGATAGATGGCAATGATGGAGCATAAGGTGCCGCAGTTCTCTCCATTGCATTTGCCTATTAAGGACATTCGAAGTGAACTTAGGATTGCACCGCTATGCGAACTAAGTTCTTACTTCTAAAATATTTCTACGTTTTAAATCTACTGCTTATAAAAGTTATTGGATTCTCAAAAATTTCCCCACTAAATGCGTTCGTTCTCTTTGTTCCATCATATCATTGCTGAAATAGTTGTGAAACAACCGTCAACTTCCCCGTAGGAAGGGAAGAAAGAAGTGTGGGAGTCAGCCATATTTTGCACATGGAGGGATATAGCAATCCAATGTCATCACTCCGAAATGCAACGTACACACTAACTATAGAATAGTATGAGACAATTCTCCTCACCATTCGCACTATATGATGCCTTCGATGTGCTGACGTATTTTATATTAATTTATTCATATTACAACATCGCCAAGCGTAATAATATGTAAAAATTGTCTGTTGACAAGAGCTGCAAGAAAGAGCAAAATATCCACAAAACAACGGTGGTCGACGAGAATAGGCAATCAGTATATATAAGCAGCGATAGTGAGAAAACTGTAATAATTTCACCGCTATTTGAAAGATAACGATGTGCGCTGGAAACAGAATACAGACGCGTGCAATAGTAAATTGGAAAATTTGTAGAATGTTGTTTATGCTGTAAGATTTTTGGCGACCTATAACTCATGATTATGTCTATTTCAGAATGGAGAGGCGTGAGGATGGGAGGGGGGGGGNGGGCTGGAAGGTGCGGAGGAATTCAAAATAGGAGGATCTTAGAAAAGCCGGAGATAATTTTATTATAAAGAAACAAATCATCTTTGAGCTTGCGATACTTTATTATTTCTAATTAAAAGGATTTTCACCTAATCGTTTAGTTTAGCTAGTAGGATTAAAGGTAAACTTTAGGAAAAGCACTACCAATGAAACTTTTCTGGATCTTTGTAACAGTATGATATCAGAAAGAAAACAAGGAAACCATATAGAAATGCATTGCAGCAAAACGAGTTGGCAGTAAGTAATGAGGACCTTTCGATTATGCTTAATAGATCAATGCTGCAAAGCGCATAGGAAATAATTTGCAATTTTCGATGATTTTTTAGCAACACTTGAGATCTACAAGTTTCAATTAAGTTCATGACCGATAAATATATCACAAATAATGTTAAATGCAGAAATTTCAATCATTTATAAATTTTTTAAATGGCTTATCCTATATAATACTGCATATTAGCATAAGAAAATTACTGTATACATCGGCATAAAATAACTACTATATATCGACAAGAGATGTACGTCGGTATAAATAACTTTCAAGGTTAGAAAAAGTGTGGAAAATAAAAAGAACGCAATGAAAAGTTCTCTAAACACACACACACACACATAACAGATCATCAATTATTCATCATAGCTATTTAACTTATTCATTTACTATTTTTACAAAAAAGTTCTTTCCAATGTTTATTTAATGCGAAATGCTCAAAAAATTTTAATCCCCTACTAACTCTCTCACAAAATCGAATTTTTGTGGAATAAATAAACCAATTAAAAAAAGATTCGAAGGAAATTATTCAAATGCATATTTTATGAATTTTTAACAAACTTTTGACGATCTTTTAATTACTTCTTCATGTAAGAATAGATGGCGTACCGATACAGAGCGACTAAAACTGCGAGAATGGAATATGCCAGGGGAGATCTATTAGAAAAGCGATATGCACTCGCTTACTGACTGATCGTTCGTTTTCCTATAGCTGGCACGTCAATTGCTGCCTGAGTGCCTATTATGTAACGGGATATGAGCGGCCTCATTTGAGAGGTGATTTACTAGCATGCTTTCACATCTGATTATTCACAAATATGTATGTGGCATAAACGATCTGATAATTGAGTCCAGTAGTCGATATATATTATATATATATATATATATATATATATATATACCGAGTTAAAATTAACCAAAATACTTAACCAAAATAGATTCCTGCCTATATGATGTTACCTTCAATTGCTTTCGGAGTGAACTAAATTTAAAGCAAATAAATAAACCATTTTACGACGGTTACCAATCACATCTACAATTCATTTGAAAATCTTTTCATTTAAATTAAAGAGCTTTTTTTTGCTTTCCATTATCGCATTTGTATAACAGCATTCATTCGTTGCACATCTTACTACCTGACTCATCGGCTACGAACGGAATAGCCAGCCGTTGTTGCATATTTAACGTTATAGCTATGAAACGTCCACTGCTAATAGAATTCATCAGAATGGGAAGAATTGTAAGTCAATTTGAATTTTTTTTTCTTCAAATATGCAAATTTGGTGTAAAAAAAGCTGCATAAGAGCCATAAAAAGAAGCTGCAATCGAAAAGAGAGTCTCTTGTTAAAGTGTTAGCATTTTCATATAATTTCTGCAAATATAAACAATAATAGTATTTGCCTCTTATGCGTGTTGTTGAATTCGTATTAATTTTGACACTTTCAGAATTACTAATTAATGTCCATAAAAATCTTTTTCAAAGGAATTATTTAAGGCACTCATAATTATATGCCTAATTATATGCTATTATCACATGAAAATATTAGCTTCCTATTTATAAAAAAATTCAAAAATTCAAAGATTAAATTTCAATTTTTTTTCATCTCACTCATCGATTTTCGCGATGAGGTGATGGATTTTTTATCAATGAGTTATTCTTCTTCAAAACTTGACAAATATCACTCTGTAATGACAAATAGGTGAGGATTGAGTACGACAGATAAAGGAGATGGGAAATGTGAGTTCTTGAGAGTACGAAAAATTAGTCTAAAACATTTTAGAGCAATTTTATTAAAGGTATTAAGCAGATGATTATGGGATCAAAGAATAAGTACTGTTTTAAAAAAAATATTTTAGTGACGGAAATAGATCTCCAAGAAAAATGCATCTTCTATTTCTTGAATAATTTGGTACTTCATGAGTTGCCAGCATAATTTGCCTGAGGTATTAAAAGGAGTCATAATGACGATCGAAATGAAAGAAATTTGAGAACTTATGGAGGCGAATCCTTAAATTGAGCAATAGAAGCCTATCGAACAGCCGTTTTAGAAGTCAATGCATTTGCAGGATTGGTGGATAAAGGAAACGAGAGAAGAGAAGCGCATCACACACACACACACTCACACACACACACACTCACACACCGCGCAATACGCCACTTAACTCAAGTAGGAAGCGACGAGGATCTATCTAACCAGCTAGCTGTCCGCAACGCTCGAATTTCATCGTTTTCCACCGCTATCGGTGGTCTTCAATGATGTTGACATAGGCGATTCAATGCTCATGCACTCCTACATCTAAGAGTGCAATTTTCTATCGTTAACATAATTGCTTTTCTGATTTCGGCAACATTCTACAAGAAAATTAATTGGCACTGTACCAACTTTAATTTCACAGCACAAAAATTATCAATTGGCACTGCACCAAATTCAATTTCAAAGCAAAAAAATTGATTGCGGCATTGAGGAATATGAAAAAAAAAGAAATCATTTTTGACCGACTACATTTTTGACCATTTTGACGTTTTGACACAAATAACTCATAAAGTGCAGATTAATTTCTCCAAATTGGACAAATTTCAAGAGAATTTTCCTTCTCAAATTGTCCAGCATTTTGTCACAACGACCGTTATCGATTTGCACTTATTGATATGCAAAAAGAATGCGAATTAATGAATAAAATTACCTTACGTTATATTTCAGTACCATTATAGGCTAATGAAATTACATGGTTGATTTTGCTTTGAAATAATACTATGCCCTATTCTGCGTTATGTCTATGAGAGTTGAATCAATCTGGATCATACTAGTAAGCGTTCCGCAAAGTTGATATTGGATAGTTTTATGTCGAAAATAAAATTTGAACACATAGCAGATATGACTAAGGCTAGCGATAAGCAAAGCTTCCTCCTTCTCTCTCCCCTAATATCATCGCTTCATTTTTTATTTTTATTTTTTGGCATTAAGAGCAAGAAAGTGATTTATAAACGTCTATTCTAAAAATAACTGTAGGATTTTATAGAAGTAGTATTCTACTGCCAAAAAAAAAAAAGAAAAAACGTTTACGAAAAACGAATTCCATAGGGGATCGCTATGCCATCTGTCACTAAACGCTATCACAATTGAGTAAATGTCGATCAAAATGTAATAGCCACTTTTTTGCACGCAAATAGAAATTCTTATCTGCCAAATGGATTGTGAATAAGAGCTATCAGTGATAGTTCGGCTATTTCGACCAGAAATCTCTCTTTAAAAGTATAAGGTGAAAAATACGAATATAATCTATTGTGCTTAGACATTTAACATTTTCTAAAAAAATTGCTACTCCTATGTCTTGCATTCTCTTCATTCACCATTCCCGCTTACTCTCTAGCCTTTTGCAATTCAATTATACGTTTCTAATAGAAACTTTTTGTGTGGTTCCCTTCGAATTCCACTAATTGTTATGAAAGAAGGAGGTGAATATATATTTATGATGAGGCTATATTTATTTAAATTTTACAACTATTCGATGAAAACCAACTTTACCGGCCACTACGATCACGGTAAAGGATTCAAATATAAGCGCAAAATGCATAACCTGCGATAAGCATAACTTTGAAATATTTCAATAAAAGCTGGAAATAAGTTGCTGGACGTAGGGATCACTACGGAAAAGTGCATTTTTTACTTTATTATCAACATTTCATAGCTGACTACTATCCACAACACTATGACCAAGTCTACGGATTACATTTTGGAGAAGAAAGTTCCAGCATTCATATATTAAAAATGACTCTAATAATAACAATCACCAGCAGTAGATAATGAAGCCACTATAAGGATGAAGATAGAGGCGAAAGACGAAAAACAAATAAGCGATGAAAAAAACATTTTTATATATTACTTTAAAATAAACAGTAACATAACATTGCTAAAACAGAAGGCAATACTGCAAACATTGCAACCGAACACGCCGCACACAGCCGAGACAATACCACTCGTCAATGAGGCACCTCATCTTTGTAGTGCAAGTTTATTCGAAATGAGATCAGAACATTTTCAGTGGCTTTGATAGCTTTTGGTCATCTCTATTTCCCCTTTTTAATACTTAATACTGTTGCTCTTTTTGCCGTATATATATATATATATATTTATATATATATATATATATTCCTGAAGTACGTGAAGTTATGTATACTGCCGATGATTGATTGCTGACCAATGTCCACAATAGACGACTAAGTCAACGGATGATAAATTAGGAACATAGAACTGGAATTTTTGTGTAAACAGACTATAATTGTTGATGAAATCTACGAATGCGTTAAAATTCATCTAAAAATTTAAGCGTAATTTTTGTTTTCATCGCAATATTGTCAAGAAGAAATATTTTTTTTTGGTTTGCATTATAAAAGCAAGTAATTATTATATGCAAAAGAAGCGCAACAAGTTGGAGCTGATTTCGACGGTTCCATTCGTTAGCACTAACCTCCTTCACCTCGACCGGTCGACAGCTATTTTGTCTGCCACTTTCCGGAAAACAACTAGAAGCCTGCATATATCGTCGAAGATACCGTATGTAGTTTTGGAAATGAATTAGACATTCCTATCGGATGATGATCGATTATGACTACTGATAGAATATTGATATAAAAGCTTCTAACTGACGTATTGTTGCTCATATTTTTCAGCAATATTTTCATGGAAAAAGAACTCGTAGAAAATTTTCGAATAAAATTTCCTGAAGCTCTGACGAAATTTCACGAATAAATCAATGCTAAGCGAATAAAGAAATTTTATGCAGTATTAAGTTACTATTTAGAGGCATTTCTAGATTGCATCTTATTTTGATGTATTACTTCAAACACCTTCAAAAACATACCACTAATGCTGTTTTCTTTGCAGGATAATCAAACTACAACAATTCATAACTCTAAACTGCAACTATCAATAACTGCAAACTATATCGATCGTACTATGTTTCTTTGGTTGGATACCTATGAAAAAATAGTATGAGCTAACCGCATTCGCTTTTGCTAGAGATGATATTGTGCTATGCTCACCTCAAGTTTTAATTTATCTATCATATATGAAGATGTTTTGATTGTGTGATGATGGTATCACAGGATATTAGCACACCCTTGTCAACGAGTTGAATTTCGCGCCGTTCGAACCTTTGTTGCTGAAATGGAAGCGAAAAATTCCAACTTTAATTGCAGCTTAAGGTTAGACAAGGAAAATTTTGCCTATTTCCCAAGGCTTACATATATCATATAAAATAAATATAAAAATCATTTCTTTCAGTTTCATTGGATGGTACGGCTGGCACCAATACTCTTTTTACCATTGTGTATTTCCGCGTTTCTAATGGCAGCACCACTGACCAATATTGCCTTTTGGGCCTCATATGCCGGGCTAGTTAGCTGCGTATGTGTTTATGCAGCACGTAAACGCAACAATCGCTACTTACTTATTCCATTTGTTCTTTTCAAGGTCAGTGGGTACTTTTTTTAAACTGATCTCATGTCTGCTCTAGTAACGTTAAGAGGTTTTTTTATACTTTTTTCGATGATGCCGAAAGGTTTTTATTTATTTATTCATTTATTTGTTCATTTATATGTTTGTATGTTTATTTATTTATTTATTTATTTATTTATTTTTTATTTATTTATTTATTTATTTATTTATTTACTCGCTTATTACTTATTTATTTATTCCGAAGCTCATAAACGGAAAAGCATATAAATTCATCAAGATGGAAATTTTCTGCACATTGCTCGGTAACGTTGAGAGGTTGAAAGGTTCAATGAGTTTTTTTTTCAAGAGTTAATGAGCCAAGCGAAAGTCTTTCAATCAAAAATTTTTTAAACGATTTAGCGCTCTTGAATTTTCAATATTAATCGTTCAAAAAAAACATTCACTGAAAATAACGTTGCGGTTAATAAATATGTCAATAATTTTGCTTCTAAAAGCTCAATTGGAATAATTTTTCTCATAAATTCAATTTTATAGCATGGAATTTATGATGAAAATACTTCATAAAGTTGTAAATTTTTTCAATCATATCTGAAGTATCACTTTATTATATAATAATCTCAAAACTGATAAAACAACCGTGAAAATTAATAAAGATTTGTCTCCACATCTATTAGGTGAGGTTAAGAGCGATTTAGATGAATTTCATATGACACTTAAAGTAATTCATTGTTATTGTTTCAAAAGATGTGTCTAAAGGAAAGTAGATAAATTGAAAAACACACTATGCACTTTTGAAAACATAAATCTATAGATACGATTAAAAAGAGAATTGATTTAAATGTCTGTTGTGCTCTAATTGCTAAACTTTTGCACTGTTTACGAAATAATACATTCGGCCTGCTTGAAAAGTATTATTGACCAAACGATTTATGCTTATTTTTCATTCATTCCATCCAATTAGATCAAAGCTCAATGTCAAGAATTTTTTAAATAGCAGAAGGCAGCAGGAGTTTAGATTTTATGCAAATTTCAACCCTCGATTATGCAAATTTGCATAATTTGCGCTCATTAAATTATAAATACTCATTTCAGTTTGTATTTATAATATTTGTCGCATGTGCGCATTTCTTTCTTTTAGCACGTACTATTGTACCGCCATTAATCGATCATCAAAATGAATTATATGATATTTTCATATCTTATTTACGCTTTAGTAAGTCAGATTGCAACTTAATCTGTCAACTATTTCATCCTATCATGTATCTAAATTTTTGAAAATTTGGTTTAATATGATATGAGCTTTCTCGAATATACGTAAGAAAAAAAAAGAAAATATTCATTTCATCGAACTCATTCTCTGTCCACTTCAATCGCTTCTTTCGCTTAACCCCTTCTTGCACCATCTTCTCCTCCCGCTCCACTCCTATAAACCATTTTTGAAATTTCCACGTTTTCTTAATGAGTCCCCTAGTCCAAGGTTTCTTTATGCAATAGACGTGATGGTGGAGAAGCAACGCATAAAACTTGTTAACATTCGAAAAACTCTTTCAATTTGCTTGTAATATGATAAGTCAGAAAACTCTTCAGACAATGACACATCTTCTCATGGAATGAAGGAGATCTGAGAGAAAAAAATGTTGTATAAATCGTGGTACTGGAATGCGTAAAGGTCCCAGTTGTAAGAGGTCCCAGTTTCGATCACCAGCTGAACCCCCCACGTAAGGGTCACCTCCCCTTGGCTCGTCCAGTCGTCCTGGTCTCCTTGAGGATCTGCACCCTCACAATAAGGTGACAAACGAGGAGGGACACTAGGATAGCCCGAGTCGTTGACATGATCCCGCGGTCGAACTCCATGCTTCCGCCGACCACATTGCGCAATCCAACCACCACCCGTAGACCCACTCTGTCTTCAGACCAGTCTAGAAGCTGGAATGAACACATCAGCACATCCACCCCTTTCATTTCTTTCCGATTTTACTTCAGGCTAGCTTCCCGACACATACTCGGTAATCGTTTGATCTGCTGTACACAACTCACCTTCTTTGGCTTACCTTGCACGGCTCACTATTCCCACTTAATCTAAGCCGACTGATCTACCTCACAAATCCTCCAGTAATAAATTATCCCATTAGATCATTGATGATCTGCAAGATGATCTAAATTATCGAGGAAAAAAGTTGTCAACAAAATTGCTCAATAATATACGAAGTTGCTTTATACTTTCAATTCGGTATTATTCTTTATAGGAATTCATTCATTCGTTATGCAATGCAATAACATTGCAAATATTTCATATTAGTACATCATTTACAATAATGCAATAATATTGCAATGACTTCATTGCAGTTCTTGCCACTCTAATAAATACCTATTTGATGTCGGCGAATGTTTTCTTTTTGTATCTTTCGTTGACAATCGTCTACGATATCGAATATGTACGTCGTTTTGATGCGGCAATAAACGTTGAGCAACGAATCGCCGAAGGGCATGAACATCGACCACGGAACGATCATTTAGCGATCGCACAACAACGTTGATCTGTAATGATCGATAATTTGGGAATAGAAATTTTGTCTAGATCAAATGTTCTCGAAAAAAAGAACAATTTCATACGATGTCTTTAATTTGAAATTTGTAAAAGTTGTAAAACCTATAAAAGAAAATTAAACTTATAAAAAAACCAAATAAATAGACAACCTATTTATATTAATTATCATGATACAGCCTGATGCATTTACCTTTGTTGTATTCTACCTCTGTGGAAATATATTAGAGACTATTCATTTCTGCAAATCAGGAGTGCGCAATGCTCAAATAGTGCCAATAAATAGAAGATGAAGTGTCGAATATCTAGAGGATTGAGGATAGTGGAGAACGGAGTGGATGGAATAAATCAGTACATTATATCATTGATATGTGATAGTTATATATTGCGAAGGCGATTTTTGCACATGTGGAGAGAAGAAAAAAAAATTTTGAAGAAGCATCACAAATTATTGATGTAATATCGTTTTCTCACCGTTTATTTGTACAATCGGCAGGAATGATGGGAATCGAAATGCATACCAATATTCTACGTTATGCTGATCATCTAAAAACTATCATATTGCTTTTCTCTACGTTATAAATAACGCAAAGAATTCACATCAGTTAGAAACGAATGAAAGCATTACTTCAGATGCAACTTCAGGGTTGTAATATCTCAAGTTTTTACAAACGGTGTCTAAGAGCATCTCATTTAGGATGTAAGCAAGACAGAAGGGGGACAGCGGAGAAGAAGAGGATTATCTTCGATTATCCTACCTTCAGAACCCTAGCAGGCCAAAGCAAAAGAAGTATGAAAGCATGAAACGATTATTTAAAGTGAAAAAAGAAACGTCACAGTTAAGTTGGCTACATATGCATCAAAACAAATATATACTGTGAAGATAAAATATTTGCCCACGTTTCTAGATTGATGCAGAGGAGATAATTTATTTAGCGAATATTTCTAGATGAAGAGACAACTTTCTTGAGGAAATATAGTGGTTTTGTTTGATCGTTGCTAAGTGTATACCGCTAATAATGCATTTGCTTTTTTCTTGAGAATTTCAGTATATTTCAAAGGTTTTCCGAGTGAATTAAGTCAATGCCGCATATATCAAAGAAACGATCGCTATGGGAGTCTAAAAGCCCTTCGAAACTGTCTCTAGGTTAGCTTAAAAGCAGCTCAAGTGTTTCCATTTCATGGCAAAGAGTAGCCTCAAATCCTCATTTCGCGGGGTGATACCCTAAGGGCATCATTTAAAAACATAACACTTCCATACGATATGACTGTAAGGCTAAGTTGAGTCGTACTTTATATATATATATATATATATATATATATATATATATATATATATATATATATATATAAATTTGCACTTATTATTATCAATTGATAGCTGCCGGAAGAGTCCGCAAAAACAGATGTAGGAGAGATGTGAAAGGTTTCAAGAATCAAGGTGACGGCAACAGAGCTTGTTAGCATCAAGCAATAAACCGCAGCACTTGACTTCCAATTACAGTATGGCTGAAATTGAGAGCATTTCAGGAACACCGGTCGGTTAAGGAACTAAGGGTGGTCGGTCAAAACTGATTTTCGGTTTAAATCGAAGATGTTTCAAGAATTTCAGTTGGTCATCCAGCAAAGGCAATTAACTTGTGCCAAATTTCGCCTGCATTTGAGAAACCTCGAAAAAAAAATGACGATTGCATTTCAATCGACAAAAAGTGACTATGTTTTGATCTACAGCTGGAGGCAGCTGAAGGCAGCTGAAGGCAGCCGAAGTTTTGTTGAAAATAGCGAGGAATCTTTTATCGCTATTTCAATCACAGTTAATGCTTCAACAAGAATGGCAAGAATTCAGAGGAAAAATCGAGAAGAAAAACAACAATGCATTCACAAAAAAACAAAAAAAAATAACACTGAAGTAGCCAAATGCGAAATTCAAAGGCGGTTAACCGGATTATGGATGGAGAAATTCACTGAAAGATATAGACTAAAAAAAGAAAGAAAAATCAGTAGAGAATAGGAGTATGCGAAGGTGAAAATTGTTTGTAGTTCTCTATTTCGTTGTGAAAGTACTTTATTACCGTAACACTCGAAAATTTTATTGCTGCCGCATTGCCTGATATTTGATCCTTATCGATTAGCGAATCATCGCAGAATACGTATCCGAAGGCGACATTTCATCTCGCGAAACCATATTGGACCACTGTGTAACTGTCGTTGTTGTGTTTCAAACTCATAGAGATTGAACAATTGCCATTTGAAATCGAATAATCGAATCGTCGACGCAGGATTTCTTTTATGAGAAAACTTTGCCTCACATCTTCTTGCTTGAGGTTTATATGCCCTCCCGCCCTCCGCACGCTTATCTTCCCCCGTCCCCCAACCCCTCCTCCCTCTTCCCTTCTATCCACCCACCCCTTCTCCAAACCTGAGATACGACAAAAACAGCGAAAAAGCATTATTCTTGACGTGTTTATATGTAGACAACTTAATTCTACATTAGAATAAACGCACTGCATTTTGCATAATTATCTGGAAGCGATTATCTCGGCTAACAAAATTGCTACTTTTATGAGCTTTTGAATGCGATTTTCGGAATTTTTCTTCTCTTTTTTTTTCTTTGAAGGAGAGTACAACTGTTGTTGCATTTGCCAACATGTGTACATGTGTGCCTCTGATCTATCATATTTAATTTAAATATGACAATATAGCAAAAGTACAGCGATGAAAAGATTCATTGCTTATAACAATTTACAATGACCTCATTAACCCAATTTTTTTTCATGTCATATGGCCACACCTCGTTTATGAGTTGTGTATAATTGGATGATGTGGCGTGAAATTTGCAATTAGAGCGTTTCTGCTATAATCGACATTTTTTTGCTCGATAATTTCTGCAACCGGTTGGTCATCCTGGAATTGCATTATTTCGCATTTTTTCGTTTCAACCTTGAACCTCATAATGTCATAAGCACCCTAAAGAGTTGATTCCGTTTATCCGATGCTATCAGCTTCTCGAATTTCCCCAAACTGCACCAGCTCCTTTAATTCAACTTACCTATGACGTATAACTCAAAGAAAATTTTAAATAATATCTATGATGTTCATAGGTAACTTACTTTCTACCTTTTCAGTTCCAGTTCTTTCCACGAAGTTCCAGATGATTACAGCAACAATATCGTAGACATGAAATGTTTTGATGAACATATTGGCGTTATTGGAACGATGCTATTGCTTCAAAAACGTCATGGAGAAAATTGCAAATATGCATTGGTGCTGCTGCAGTAAAAGGCGCTAAATAGCTGAAGTACCACTAATGAAGCGATCAAATAAAAGAAGCGAAGTAGTCGATTTCTTTTGTTGATTTCATGCGTCTGTTGTTCATTCTTAATAAAATCATAATTTTTTTCATATATGGATAATATTGTTGCCAAGAATATGATACTTTATCATCTTATTGATTGTACACTCAAAAGCTTAAAGACGATAAACACAGCCATAATCTTAGTCGGATGATATCAGTTGCAATCAATCAGTCATGCTTCAGTAACTATCAAAAAGTATAGGCGCCAAGAAATAAGATCAAGTACCATAGATAAAGCGGATATGGTATCAGAAACACTCGAAATAGGTGGAGAAGCCCGAAATAGAGGAGAGTGGATAGAGATTACAAAATCTGAAGTAAGATAGGAAGAGGTCAACGATTTGTTTAGAAGTAGGAAAGGGTGTCTGTTCAAAAACTTTAAATTAGGCGAGACAAACATTGAATGCACCAACTCCTTGAAATTTCCATTTTAATGGATCATGCCTGAGGCAATAGAAACAAAGCTAACCGACTGAGCCGGCCAGATAATAAGGTAAGATTTAGTGGTGATCTTATCTACTAATGCGCCAGTTATTAACAAATCCTGCAAATCGAAGACAACTGAACATCCTTAACACATAATCTACTTCATTCACGATCAGAAAACACTAAAAAAGTGAATATCGTATGAATACAAAAGTGAAAAATCAGATCCTAAACGGAATGCAATGGAATAAGCGGAATCGACAATTGAAATGTATGTTGTAGATCACATATTGTCAGGAAATCATCAATCTGATTTATTTGGAACAATTTCTTAGATTATATATTAGGTCAAAATGCAATCTTCTAACTTACGGTATTTCAAGCTCGTATAGAATACGATCAAATAGTCGAAATAATTGATATAGATGTTAAGGACTTATGTTATCTAATGAGAAATTTCTATCGTTGCTCAAGCATCCTTTTAGTATGCTGAAATTTGTGTATATAAGTATCGAGATATAAATCGATGTTACTGCTTCGACATTACTGCACTTTCTGATCCATAGCACACAGCCAAAAATACACCTATATTTACGTTTACGAGATCGAAGTTTACGAAAAGGTAAAAATTTTTGGGGACAATAAAATACGTACAGCTGATATCACCTCGGAAGTTAATCGTTCATGAATTTGTTTGAAACGCTTTCGATTGCGAGATATTTTTGAAAAGAGGATTGGGAAGAGAAAGAAGACAGAATATGTTATTCATTTATAGCTGTTTAATGTGCTTATTTTTCATACCGAAAAGTTTCGCTTTATATGGATGGCATAATCTCAATGAGAAAGGACGGCCGCGCTTAGAACAATCGTTTCCGCTAGTTACATAGCAAGAGTTTTTTTTTTACTCCAAATATTAGGAATTCCATCTGAATATACCTCAGTGACACTTTTCTCGTGCATAATTGTTGCATCGCAAAATGGTCAATCATGAATTTCAAGGAAAATCGGCTTTGCTAAGTTTGAGTATGTAATTGGCTACGACGGCTGTTGTAGTTCGCATGTCACCTGAGGCAATGGTCATTAAAGAGAGAGAGGGAGGGGGAGAGGGGAAGGGAGAAAGAGAGAACAAATGGAAAGGGGTGATTTCAGGGTATCATACTTTGTCGTTTGATGTAGATGTTGATAGATAGTTTCTTGAATGAAACATCAGTTCTGCTTGGCAATGATCACGAAAAGCTGTTTTGTCTCCTACCATAAAAAAGGACGACTTATCAACAAACCTTGGGGAGAGTGCCTGGGAGAGGGGTGTACAATGACATGTGGGTGAGTGGCGGGAAAGGGCGGTGGAGGGGGAAGTGTCGGGGGAAGTAAAAGCAGAACAGAGGAAATACATGACTTTTAGAAGTCTACTAAAAATTGCCCATAGAAATTTTTCTTCAATCAGCGTTTCATTGCAATTTTTTAAAATGAATCGTTTTTGCCTTTAAAAAACCAGGTTCATTTAATATGCCTCCACGAAATTCTCACAGATTTCTTTAAGTTAGGAGGATCTTTAACATGAAAATGTTGGCGCTTCTTAGATCATGGATTCAAAGATGAAAACCCTAGTCGGAATTTGACTTGTTGTAATGAACGTCAAAATGTGTTCTCTACTATAACTCGATGGTCACTTCCCAGCTCTCTGGCTCAAAATTCAAAAAAATAGGATATAACGAAAGCTTCTTTCGAAATTAGTCCTTTCATGATTCGTTGAAAACTGATGGTCACTGTTGGTCAAATTGCCGAATAAAATTATCGTAGATAAAACCAAATAAAGCTTAATCACCTATGTTGCGCTCTTTAGTCGTTATAAGAAAATGTGCTTAGATGCTACAAAGATCTAGACTCCCTAATTTAACAACGTTTTATCTATAGTATAATAACTTTGAGCGTGAGATTTTGTAGTCCTGGATCAAGAATAGGAACCTAACGTGGAATGATTCTTCAATTAAGATCCTCAAATATTTGAAATATTCTCCCAGTGTCGTCGAGTTTCTAAGTTCTTTAAATTAATCTCAGTAGTCATTTGCTCTTCGTCCACGTGCAGTAGATCATTCCGTCGACCTTCTTCTATCGGATTCCGCATACACTCATTCCATAGCAATATCCCCTTGAATTTCTTTTTTGTTTTGCAGTAATGTTTTACTGATATGACGCCATTCAACGTTCTCCACTTAATTTAAATTTTCTTCTCTTCTTTCCCTCTTCTTTCCTTCCAGGTGAACAGGTGAATGGAGCAAGATGCGGGAGCTTGTGTGTGCCATATTGCCTCCCATTCGTAATCATCTAATGAAATATGAAAGTTTCTGAAAGTATCTTGTATCAAATCGGTTGCAAGAGACAAATAGAGAAAAAGAAAGGTGACTGGAATATTTGAGCGATGCAATTTACAACAATTTGAAACTTTTGCATTAAAAAGAACTTTAAATCGCTTGTATATTTTATATTTTCTATCAAAATCTGCATAATTTAATGAACTCTTTTAGTACAATTTCTTACTTACGAATGCCTCTAAATCCTGATTGCGAGTAGGCTTGTCTATTCCTCTCATTCCGCCCTCCTCCCCTCCCCC
>QEWY01000671.1:53137-65603 GCA_006503575.1 Baylisascaris schroederi | reverse complement strand
CTCCCCCTATCCCTTTTCTATCTTCCCCTCGGAAAGCTGGGAACAGGTAGAGGTCATTTCTATTGGTTATCTCTTCAATAAGATCGAGAAAGTAATGAGTGATATTTTAGTTACCGTCATCCAGCTATTCATTAAGCACTTTGGATTAATGCGGAAAAACAAATATTTTGGTTCCATCAGCAAAGTGGAGCATAAGTTTCAACAGTTCTTCATGTCGAAGGCTCGAAGATTCCTCTTCTCAATTGTATGCCAATCTGACAAAAAAAAAAGACTTATCATACCTCATGACAGTAGCACCACATTGATCAAGTTTTTGCTTTAAAAATTAGAAGAAACTTGAAAAGTCCAAAACAGCTTTTTTATTTCCGCCTAATTAAACATACACAAATAGGAAAATCTCCGGTTGCTAAAAACTCCGATTCGGAATTTTATTGCACTATGATTTATATTTTTGTTCATTTCATAACTATTCCAAATAAACACTTATATTAGAATATAAGGGAATATTAAAACCATTTTTTTCACATCCCCTTAGATCTAATTCAGCTGATTCATATAATAGAACGAAAATTAACACATGTTGTTATATGATACAGCCACCAGACAATTAATCTTTCAATTCGAATTTTTTTTTTGTTTTTTTTTTTGCAATCTCATTGAATATAAATGTTCTGAAGCTTTCTTTTCAGCGAGAATCTTCTACGCAAAAAAAATGAAGCACATTAGCACCACAATATAATAGACAATTGGGACTCATGAAACGAAATTGTCGTCATTGAACGAGATCGTCGTATATGACCTTTTAATTCCCCATCAAGAATTTCGACTATTCCAAACAAATGAGAATAGTAACATAGCTGTACTTGAAAAGTGATATAGGCAATAGTCATTCACAAAAGAGAAATATATATAAAGAGATGAAATAACATATATAGATTATGAAAGCAGTGGAATATAAACAATAATAATCAGTGATCTTTAAATGCGAGGAAAATTTATTTCTTATATTTTGTTTGCGCTTGTGCTAAATGCACTGAACTATTCTATTAGACTCGCAGTCGTCAATACAGTATAGGATCTGGTGCAATCGTATTTAAATTCTAACTTTCGAACGGTATCACAAGTACAGCAATTGAACAACTTTTCACTTTTATGTTTTTGTGGTTTTCTATTTTTTTTCTGCATTCATTTTCTTTATTTTCTTGCAGTTTCTACTCACTTTTTATTGTGTCAATCAGTCTCGTTAGTAGGAAATTAGATATGCAGATTTCATCAAAAATTTTCAAACACTTATGTTTTTTTTTCAATTCCAGTTATTAAGTCATCAAGTTATTCGGATTCCATTCAACGAGATTGCGTATATTTGTTTATATTTCGTGTCACCGCGCCGTTGCAATTGGAGAAAAATATTGTTTGCTCACTATTGTTCCAAATAATTCAAGCTTTGAGCTTCTATTTTTAACCGCCGAACCGAATTGTTTAAAACTACAAGTATGTGAAAAATGAACGGAGGTGGCTACACTTGATAAATTACGTAACTTTTATTTCCCCGAATGGTTTTTGATGCTTTCAGCGCTATAAGGCCGCCGTCGCCAGATCTCTTCGAAATTATTGACTCTGCAAAAGGCTAGAAAATGTGTTTGGTGTATTCGGTGTAGCAGTTTTACGAGATGATTTATGATGCTAAATGTGCTAGAAATGTGACAGATGTATGGTGGTGAGTGTGGACACAACTTCTTTGGAAGATTTGAGAGTATGACATGAGGTTAAGTCTAGAGAACTTGTGAATGCATTCAGTTCTTGGAAACGTCCGATAAATCAACATGCATAGACAACAACGCTTGAATAGTTGTGGAGAATGTAGGCAGAGAAACCTAGAATTGTGCGGAAAAGAAGTGATGCATAAATACTTTCGAAAAATTGCCAGCTTTGCAGAAATTTCTCGCCAAGTGTCTTCTTCAGCCACAATTTAGTGAGTAATTAGCTGTGTTGAATCCATTATTCGTTCCTCCAAATTCTCGAGGTGGCATCTACTGTCTTCTAATATCACTGAAAAGATAAAAGAGAAGCTTGTGGCAGAATTACACATCCTTGTGGCACATCAACCCTCAAAATTTGATGGCAAAACTGAAAAGTTGATTGTAGCAACGATCCATTAAGTTGCACATAGATCTCTCCAAAATGCACTCTTGGGTTGAAAAAAAAAACAACCTCGATACCATGACGCAAAAAAAAGAGATGAACGAGCTCATGTGAAATTTTTGAATAGGACAAGCATCAACGGGTCATAAAAGTAAAATTGGCTTAGGTGCAAACGTTCTATGCGCTGCCGAAAAAGTTACAAGTTGCTGCATTTTCCAAAAGAAAATACAATATACGAAGAGGAAACAATTGCAACCGTTTATGTTCTTTTTCTTTTTTCCATTCTTTTTTTCATTCTTTTTTTTCCATTTTTCCGTTCATTCTTTTTCTCACGGCTTCAAATGAAAAAAAAGCTATGTTATTAGAAAATATTCTGTCATGTGCTAAAGCGATTTTTCACTTTTTTTTGGTATATAGTGAGACAGTTAATTTTTTCTCTCTCCTTCACTCTTTATCAGCGAGTTTCGTATATGCTGAAGATTATCATTTAAATGCAATACATGGAAAATAAATCTGTATAGGGTACACATAGAGTGATATGCACTCCAACAATTTTTATCGCTTTTATAAAGGAGGAAAAAAAAGAATAGCTCGGATTTTCATATTTTTTAGTATTTTTATGCGAATTTTTCATTATATAATTATCCGATATGGTCTATAACTCCATAAAAAGCGATTAAAATAAACGATTCTTGAGTGTTATAAGAATGGTAAACAGGAAACAATCCATACGAATATCACAGCTGATTATCACATCGATTTAAGAAAAAAAACTTGTGATCCAGGCATCATTGTTAAGTGATCCGATTTGCAGAATCTGATAATAGAATTGGCGATCAATTTATCGACAAGCACTGAAACTGCACCAAAAGAAAAACAAAAATAGAATAATAAAAATAAAGAAGTAAATAATTAAAGCATTCGCATATAGTCTAAAAAGCCGTGTACGGCGGAAGTGGTTCACGATTTTTTTAGTTGATGATCGATAGTATGGTTTAGTTTCCAGTGGGCTTCGCCTTGTTCCGATTTCGATACTTGATTTGTCTCATCTGGAGCTGACTGTTGAGAATTTCTTCCAAAACCACCATTCGATGGCACTCAACTTGTAATAAAATTATTAGGTAATGGGTGAAAATTTAACTGTAATAGTTTGAATTATAAGAGAAATGTTTTGTAAGTTTGATATCATTAAAAATAAAAACCGTTTATTATAGTTTTACAATCATTCGAGAACGATGATTGAGGCTTTTTTTGGAAATTTCTTGTCTGGTTTCGTTGACAATGTAAATATTTAGGTGCTTCACTAGGCTTTTATGACGATTGAATGATTTTTCACGTCGTTCCAAGTTAATCTGATTCATTGTTTCCGTAATCTAATTGTTTCTTGTTGTCTTCTTCAAAGGATTACTTCATTTCTTTACAGGGTTGCTCAGCTAAACTTCCCTATCACAGTCTCAATCATCCGATCTTCCATATTTGATATCCATCTCAGCCATTCGTTGACTTACTTATCGACCGACTTGGTTCTAGTTATGATCCTTTTCATTCTACTATCTACTACTTGTAGCAGCTTACGCACTTTCTTAGTGGTTGTTTGCACATATCTTTGAGCCTCGAAGAACCGTTTGTGTATCATGCTTTGACCGGAAAGCTCTTCTTCCTATATCTACTTCCGTCTCTTCACATATTTTTACATATATGCTCAAATGAATAAATTCGTTTACGCTCTCAGCTTTTTCGTCTCTAACAACACTTGTCAATATTTATGAGAAAATCAAAGCGGAAATAAACAAACAGAAAAATTAGTCGACTTTAGCTCTCGTTTCCTCATTATCTTCCTTTTGAAGATGTTCATTCGCAAGCATACTGTTGTGCTTTTACTGCAACTTCATGCACTATTTTTGAGTTGATTTAAACTGTAGGATGTCAGCAACTACATTATCTACTCACTTTAAGTTATGCCATGCTAGCTCGTCGAATGAAAGCTACTGTGTTGAACAGCAGCACCGATATTGTACAATTAGTGCAGTCGACTTGTCCCTACCATATTTGCATATCGTATACGAATTACAGACACCGATTTGGCTTAGATATCTTGAAAGCTACAGATTATTTAAGAGTGTAATTTGGTGCTTTCCGAAGATATCTAGAGGGTGATCTACTGGATAGAAATGAAAGCTTTTACGTAGTCACAAACAACGAATAAAAGGGCAAACTACACTCTTTAGCTTTTTCGTTAGCTATAAAAAGCATGGCGATGTGTTTATTTGTAGACTCGCCCTGTCGGTGGCTTGTATACTGCACGTTTTGCTTTATTTTGATTTGTTCCTCTAATATTTTTCATTGTAGTTTCGGAAGACCTTTTTTTTCGAAATTTTTGAAAGAGGTGATATTTTGCGGAAATTTACGATATTATTTGAATCGTCTTTCTTCGACAAGAAATTATTTTTGTGCCGGCAAAATCTTCTAAAATTCTCGACCATATTTGTTGAGAAAAATTTTCATTAGGCATTATTCCTGGCTTTTTCTGCCTTTCAACATATTGCCGCTTAATCCATCGATATCTATCGCTGCCCGATTTTTCCTACAATGAGTCGGGTTCTTTATTCCGAATTCAACGGCTTTTAAATAACTTATCGCTTTTTCGTCCCATAGACTTGTGGTCGGTCATTTCCGCCGCGATACATTTCACGCATTTCTCTCGTGGGTGACAAGTCGCTTTTCATTTTTCAACTAATGAGATCCTCCGATCCTTCAGCTTCCCAGTGGCTGCAGCTTACTTCATTAAATTGCCAGTATTTTTGGTAACGCTTTTCGCATATCCGTTTTTTACGTTGCTATGTTCAAAGAATTCAAGATTTTTTTCCTAAAAACTTGCAACCCGTTTCATATATCTTCTAATTTCAAGCAGTTCTCCAATTTTGACCTTGATGACCAAGTTATGCTGACCAATTTGACCAAGATATTGACCAAGTTATCGTAATGATTTGCACCATGTGATCGATTTTTGTGAAAATATTCGCATGCGTCGGTTCAATTTCTATTATATAAAATTGCTGCAATACATATTTGCATAATCTTTTTTTTTTCACCAGGATCAACATTTCACTATTTCCCTTTCTTTGTCGTCTAATCCATAAAACATTCGTCTCTCAGTTGAATTTTTTTCTCCGACTAAGTGGCGGTCGATGCCCATTTGAAGTGATTCAATACGTTGATGGCTTTAACGATTATCGCCTTATTCATCACGATCTAATCTATTTCGTCTTTTTTTTTTCACCTTCCCATTGAGGCTTTTTCTTCAAACGTTTCAATAACACTTCAAATTTAATGAGTTTTGCAACATTTTTGGGGAGTTTTTTTCCATTGTTTGCGATATTTTTGAAACAGCAGCGGTTATTTGTGCCGATATGTAGAATAAAATAACTATATACAAATTAATATGCAAATTTGCTGAAATAAATAGCGAAATTTGAATTCGATGATGTGGAGGATTATGCAAATTAAGCGTTAAGAGAGAGCTTTGTACAATTCTTGCACGAAACGCATTGCCGCCTTTACTATGCAATCGAATGGTGCAATTCATTGTGTCCAATTTTTATTTGATATCGTGAAAAAAATTTTACCTTTATTGGAACGTTATTCAAAATTCAATAAAGGAATGATGGTCATGCTCATATTCCTTTTGGGTGCTAAAATTTTTTTATTTCAAAATTAAAGAATCACTCTTATTTTTTTCATTGTCTGCTGTGGAATTATGTAGATTTTTTGATATGCAAATATTGGTTTTTCACTTGAAGCACGATGAAATTTTCATGATTCAATTGCATATTTTACAAATAATTAGTTAATTCATCGATACTTTTGCATTTTGATGTCTCATTATGTGTTCATTTCAGTTTATTGAACATAATTATAGCTTTAAGGATATTTTAAAAATGGTCGCACTAAAATTAGAGTTGAAATTCAATTATTATATGCATATCTGGAGGATAACCTCCCAGCGGTGTGGTAAAATCGAGTACCTAATCATCGACATCCTCTGAAATAAAAATGAACGTTTAAATGCCAATGAAAAATAACAGCATATAAACATAGAATATATATGTAATAAAATTAATTAGTGCAATGAATATTCTATTATCGGAAAATGAGGATTAGAAAGGTGGTCGGTCAAATATGAATATTCCCATATCACTCAGATATTATATCTTTATGAGAAGAAATCACCTCGTTTGTATAAAAAATTGATTTGAATTGATCACTAATTTAATTATTATTTCAAGCGAATGAATTTATTTAAAGAATATGCAAATGAAGATGCAATTGAAATAATTTTCCAACAATATGCAAATTTTTTCAATCATTATGTAAATATTTTTGAGACTGCTAAATATTAAGAATGAGTTAGCTCTTTAATTAGATCTCACTCTATTTGTGTGCAATTTTAATTTGTTGACATTATTAGGAGCTACATAAACAATCTCCGTTCTAATTTTTTTTTCTATTTCTTCTCATCCAAATATGTCCTTAAATTGTGATATATATATATTTTTTATGTAGTTATATCCTTTTTTAAACTTAGAAAGTTTTAAACTTGGCATTTTTTTGACGAGAGGAAAACTTCCTATAAAAAGAGTTCCACTGGCATCTTTATGTGAACTACCGTTGTTTTAACTTTTTTTTTTTTAGCAACATAAAATTTTCACAATCGAATAATTTTGGTAACAGGTAATTGGCCGACATGCTCAAAAATTCGCGTTCTTGACGCTTTTCTTATTGCTGAAAAAATGTCCACAAAAAAAAAGAACACCTTGTATGGAAAATTTTCAATTTGTAAATTTTCACATTTGAAACATCAAATACTACTATCGCACAAATTATATATATATATATATATATATATATATATGTCGTAATTTTCACAAGAAGTTGCTATATATGTTTCACAGTTGTTCAAAACAATAAATTTCCATATGCAAATTTCATTCCATATGAAAATAAAAATCTTTATGGTAATAGCGCCTTGTTCGACTAATGAAATACAATAGAATTGTGAATGTCGTTGATAGCATGTTCAATATGTTATTTCATATCTTCATGTAATTCCCTTGAAATCTATGATGTATCTATTTGCTAATCAAACCAACCAAACTAAACCTAACTACAAATACTCGTTAGAATATTCATTTGCCATTATAGACAAACATTTAACGTATCGTATCGTCGATAGAATTGTTGATATCATAGAAACGATTGATTAGTGATCATTAATAACGTTTATTACTTCGAAATATTGTTGACTATTTCGATTCGTTTTGTCACAATGACGTTCTCGATTGCATTTCGAAATCCTCGGAGAGTATTCAACCACAAAATCATCTCATATTTATTGTCAATTAGAAAATAAAAAAAAATCATTTTTCATTATATGAGTGCATTTTTAAGCGTTATTTCAGCACTTATTACACCCACAGAGAGCAGAGGATTTCATCGTTTTTTTTTTTGCATACTCACACTTTTCGATTCTCATACGAACAAAAGTGCAAAGAGTTCATCCGCCTAGGTGTTTGTTTCAATAACTTCATATTGTTTAGTGAGCTATATAACAGTTGAAGAGCTCCGGGTTTGCTTGAATTTCCGTATAAATAAAGAAGATATATCTAGATGATGACGAAACGAAAGGAATGAGGTGGAGGACACAAGAGAATAGGGAAAAACGGGATGGTGGGGGAAGAGGGGTAGGGGGAGGAGGGGTAGGGGGGGAGGGGGGAAGGAGGGAAAAACGACCCATCGACAACGAATATTTTACCGGAATTTTTATTGATGCTCTGATTTGTCCTATATCATCTTTTAGTTTTTTTTATTCATAGCCTGATTGAACTTTGAACTTTTCCCCACAGTTATTTTTGCTGCCATTTCTACATTCTACTCTTATTTTTCTTCTTTTGCCTACTTTTTTCTCATCCTCTTCGTAATCTTTTTTTCACATTTTTCTGCCTTCTCCATCCATCCTATGTTCTCCCCTCTCCTCTTCCTCTCTTCTCACCCCCATCTGAACTCTCTAATATTTGAGATATTTTCCATTCCTACCAAGCATATTCTTGCTTTTGCGATATTTTTCATGAAATTTTCCACGTTACGACCATCACAAACAATGGGCGAAAGAAACGCAACAGCAAAAGTGGTAGTTACTTCTCGAACTACTTAGAAGAGGCACTTCAGCAATCTCATCATTTTCTATACGTTCTTTGCAACTTCTTTTTATAGAAAAACTCATAGTGATTTGGTGGTTTTTGTGTTCACATATATGTGCTTAGTTACAGGTATCTACTCTCACTTAAATTTGAGTGATTTCCTTCAAATTCGATTGTTTCTCATTTGTCTTCAATTCACATCGCTGAAATTCGTCACTTTTTAAAAAATTTATGTGAATCGGATTTGCATATGCAAATTTTGTTGGTTGATCCGGTGAGTGCATGAAAATGAGAATTTTTTTTGTGAATAATTACGTATTCTTAAGAAAGATATAAACATGGTAGTTTCTATTTTTTTGCACATTTAGATTAAGAATTTTTCTAATGATTTGGATGCAAAAAAAAAAAAATTTGTATAGCCGAATCTCTGTGTCACACTTGTCAATTTGTTCTAAAAAAAGAGGGCAAGCTTTTATTCATAACCAGCATTCTATTCATGAGTTTTGGTAATAGGCTAAGAAAAAAAAACGCACTGGGATGAGCGTAAATCAAAAAAAGATATATTTGGCTTCCACTTTGAAGTATTCCTGTTCAAGACCGCTATCTTCATACTTTCAGGTAGCTGTGGACAGTCCGAATGGTCATTTTTAAATAAGTAGCCATCAATGTTTCAGTGAATGAGAATTGAGTCCGAGTGGACAGGACACTTCGTAAGTTTGGAAAATTATTGGTGCAAAAAGTTTTATTTTACACAAAAATCATTAATATATGGCATCTACTACACAAACCCAAAGAGAGTGATTGTTTGAAGTGCATTGCAACTGAACACCGCGTCGAGCTGTGCCTTACCGTATCAAAGTCGGTGACTTTGATACGGTAAGGCATAGCTCGAAGCCTTACCAGAGAATTCTGGCGTCATCACAAACATCATCACCAATTTCAACGACGATAGGCATCACCTGTTGAGGTGTACTATATCGGTCGCATTTTGGCAAGTGCCTCGTATACCCTCTCAACTTTATCAACTAGTATTTTCGTACCTGAACGAAAAATTCCCCCATTGTGGCAAAGATGGCCCATTTCAGAACTGGTAGCATGTTATCGATTGAAGTCGCCGAAATCTGTTTCGCAGTGCATACACTTACCAGCTGATATTGGTCATTGCCAGTTTTTTTTTTAAATGAGCCAACTACAGTATCTACTACAGTCGACCATACCAAAAAATATTTGTCATGATTCAGGATCAAAGCGTGATATCGTATCCGCCTCAAATTGTGGTCGCAATATAGCAATAATATCGTATTCGCATTTTTTCCAATAAATTAAGCTTAAATTTTTCGAATGCTTTTCTATTTTACAACTTGCGGTCTTTAATTTTAGTTTCAAGTTAGAGGAATTTGCAAAAATTAGCTGTTTCAACGTTCGAGGAGGAAACTTATGGGACCTATCATTAGCAATGAGTGATCGATGCGTTCAACATTTCAAATTGCTATTGAAGTAATGAATACATCATAATGCATTGGAAAAGATTAATGTTCAACTGCATGTAAAAGTGTTTTTTTTTTATAGCACGTTTCTTTGTTAAGTTCATTTTAACAAGTTTCTTTGCTAAGTTTAACACACGTTTCGATCCCATAGATATATTTCTGAGAATCATGTGCTACTGAATCAACAGTGATGATTTTATCTTTTTTAGTGCGTTAAAAAAAACGACTCAGAAGCATTTAACACTCTGCGCTTCGTATTTATTTGCAGCGAACAACGCTCTCACAGTTATTTGCAGTGAACAATAAAATCAATAAATATTCAGTTAAGAAAAAAAAACTTTTAGAAAACAAAAAAAAATACACCCGCTTGAGAAAATGGAAATGACCTTCGAACAACGCAAAAGATTTACAGTGTGTTGAAAATTAAAATACGAATCACTTCACGGGAAAATATAACACAAAGTGAGCACATCGAAGAGATGAATTGTGCAGAAAAAAAAAAATAGAAGAACATTTCGACGAGGTGGAGAGATCGACAAGTAGATAGATGGAAAGAGAGCGCAGTGATTTGTTAGGAAAGACTAAATACGCTAAATTGTAGGTCATGACAAGCTTTACGAGAGCGGTCGATGAATATTGTTGTCCTGCAATAGCGTGGTTGGTATAGCAGCAGATCGGTGATACAACTGTTAAAAGTTCGTACCTGAACACGAACGAAAGTTTCCAATTGCGTGATAACCCGTCGTAACGCAATATTCTGTGAGACTTATACAATTCAAATAGTTCATGAAAAGATGGTGCGAAAATTTTAATGAAAACCTATAATGACGCATAACGATACAGTATAAGAAGAAAACACAAATGAAATATAAAAGATTTAAAGATAGAGAAAACAGAATGCTTACAAAGTGAAACAAAGAGCATAATCGTCAAATGAATAAATAAGCAACGTGGCTTACTAATAAAGGGCAATCGAACTGAGTGGGAATCTAGCAAGAGAGTCGTATACCACATGTGAAAGTTTTGAAATTAGGTGAAATAGAAGCAAGTAGATTATGACTGTTCTTGAAAAATTTATGCTAGCAAATAATATCAGAAAAAATAGCTGATTTAAAACATACGGTACAAATAATCTTCCCCCAATGGAGTAACTTTTAAACGCGAATCCCGAACTCTTCAGAAAGTTTTTAATACGAAAGATCTGGCTAGATCAGTATAGATGAATTGATTATCACAGTATATAGTAGGATAAAGACAAATTGGACAGAATGTGCAAAAGATGAAACAATATAAGCGGACGAAATATATTCTCAATTTTCGAAGAGATCAGATTCATAGAGATAATTACCAGTGATATATTTTCTTTGAGCTATCAATAGCAATACGTACAGATATATAGCGGCATTAAAGTATAAATGAAAGCTGTGTACCGATGACAATATTCTCATATTTGAGTAAACGTTTTCGCTTACTATTAATTCCCATGTGTATTAATTATATTAGTTCCATTACTTTTGAGATGAAAAAAAAGAGATAATTCACTTTCACATTTTTGCTGAAAAGAAATGCAACTTTTATCCATATGAAATACCTATGCACAACAATTTGCTTTCAAAAAAAAGAAAGAAAAAAAAACGATTATATTGCTTTCAAATTATACTTAAAATGACCGTTAAAGATGTCATAGCTAAACAAGAAGAAATATTATATATAGATAAGATATGAAATACTCATCACATAATAGCATTATTAATAGATATAGATTAATTTTTATTTATATTATTATTTTTTTCAAAATATTGTGATATTTCACTTCCGGTTGGATCGCTTCCACATGTCGTGCCGAGATGAATGACGCTCGTCATTTGTATGGAAAAGGATGAGGATAGAAATTTTAAAAAAAAAGTAGCAACGAGAATTTTTGCGCTGATATTTGAAATATTCCACTTAAAGAGCCAATGATATCAATCGCAGCAGAATGATTTCATATCTTCCAATGTACATCGATGAATGCAGCATTTATCCGTTAAGCTGGATCGTTTCATCACATTCAGAATTGCTGAAAAATTCAATTCATTTCAAAATATCTCTAAATTAATAAATTAATTTTAATAAATGAATGAAATTAATTATCAAAATAAAAATGAATTATATAAAATTTTCCATTTCAAATTGAAAAAAAAACTACTTGAGATAAACGATTTTATAAAATAATAGCAAAATTTATCAACGATATTAGCGCTAAATTTTCATACTATTTGGAGGAAAATCAAGTGGGTATTAAGTGTATTCTCAAATTGCTATTATTCTTGAAGGAAAATTAATTCATCTTCTTGTGGATTAATTTCTTTCTCCCACCAATTACTTACTATTTGGTGATTTCAATTCATGAAATACTTAGAATAGAATTGCAGAATTCAATAGAACACATCAACGATCTAGCGAATATATCAAATATGGATAACTAAATCGAAGAGAAAATTGAATATCAACCTCAAAAGAAGTCGTATGCACTCAAATATTCCTGAAATTTTTATTATTCTACCAGAATTTTACTCGATTTTTGTGTTCAAACCTTGAATTTTTGAATTTCCAAGTTTGAAAAAATGTTTCCATCGAAATTTTGAATTTTTCTAAAAT
>QEWY01000671.1:5645-52558 GCA_006503575.1 Baylisascaris schroederi | reverse complement strand
GATGCTTTATTCTTCATGTTTAGTTCAAATATGAATGCGTTACCGAAATATGAATGCTTTACTGCGTATGTTTTAGAAATTTATTGATATTGGCTGCAGTTATGGAAATATGCAAATGAGCTTATCAATTCAGATTTTTTCCACATTTTCCCATTTATTTCATTGAGCGATTATAATTCGATAACGAAATTTACAAATTTCACTTATCAGTTATGATAAGTTCTTTCAATCAGTTGATACTTAAAATTTAATAGATAGTAAATTATATGAATTTGAACGTTCTTAGATCGATGTACTTTGAAATGGATAATGAATTGTATATTATCTAATAACAAATAATATATGTGAAAAATTTTTTCACTGTATTAAAAGTGAACGTAATTAAATACAACTGGAAATTGCCGACTCATTAAAAATATCCCATATTTATTTCAGTTATTTCATTTAAGCAATCATTGACAAAACCTTCATATGGCTCTATTTCATCAAATTTCTAAGAACTTTAACCAGAAATAATGCCCGTATACTTTCATAGTCGCCTTCCCGACAGCATGTATGTTACTTTTTAAATAAAAGTACTCATGATCTTATCGATTGAATTTAAAAGTGATCAGTTTCAATATCAACTTTTCTTTTTAATACCAATTAATTCATTAGATTTTAATGGAGGTATGATTACGATTGTAACGTTAGAGTTCGTTTTGAAGTTTTTTTTGGTTTCAATTAGGAGGTCCAATTATCTATTTGTAGTTTCTTTCCTTTCTCAAAAATGATAACGCAACAATGTCTACTCAAGCATATTTTCATATACGTCTATCTATCTATCATTCCATCATTTTATCCACAAACTTTAAGAGATATGCCTGAAATTTATTGATTTATTGATTTTTCAAAATATCACTGATGTTGCGAAATTCCTGCATTTTTTCCTTACCGATAATTTTCTATTTCCGTATCCGCCTTTATATGACTTAAATTTTAGTGCTATTAGAGAAAAAAAATTACTCATTGAGGATTTACATAATCACTTGAATGCATATAAAAACGCATTATTATTCTACTTTTTATTATTTGTGAAATATTTTTTTTACATTTCATTTTTCGATAGGATCGTTATAAAGAATATTCAGCATTATAACTTTTATATTCATAACTTAATTAATAGTTAAAATTTTTCCTCATATACAGTATAGTAATTTTTGTTTTAATTCATATTGCCAAATTATATACAAGATGAAGGGCAATATTTTGTTTCTTCTCTTTCCCTTCATCCTTCCCCCATCCAAAACTCTTTCCTTTTACTAGCCGATTTATACATTTATTTGCATGTTCAGCCTCATCACTTGCTAACCTTCCTCACTTCTTAATGTCATGTTAACCCACCCACCCCCCAAAAAAACCTGATNGAATATTCAATGAATGAGAGGTGATAACAATTTGAATTATATAGGGAGTTGCCGAGTTCTTGTTTGAGCCAAAACCATTTATATAAAATCCATTCTTTTTTCACATTTTAAGAATTAATTCCTCAACAATGAGTGCGTCATTATTCGATTTAATAAATTTCAAGAATTCGAAATAAATAAGGAATAACAAAAACAACGACCTAAGAAATAAGGATTGGTGCATAAGAATTCCCGATATTTTTCCCAAAGCACAAGTAACATACCCGGTGGGAAGAGCATCTAGCGTTTTTTTTTCGTCTTGCAAATGGTATCTCTACAGCGCACAAGCCTCGTCCTGCATATGATTATTCACAAGTCAATACTATTTTTAAAATTTTTCAAGAATGGAAGATGCAAAGAAAGTAAAAGAAACTAAAAAAAATTCATAACTTTCAACGCTTATTCTGAATTTTTTTCGCAAAAGTATTTGTGTGGGTATCGTTCACGTGCTTGGATGCGTCCATATGAATTTGTTGTTTGATCTGTAGCTTTAGATTTTGAGGGGACAGACGGCTGGCGATTAAAGATGATGCGTTTCATCGAGATCTTGACCTTCTAAATTTGATCAAAATCCTAACCTTCAAATATAATTTCTTCTATGTGATCACATTTTCTATGCATATATATGAATATGTCTGTTTTTTTTCTACCTATTTGTCTGGGAATTTCACCTGTCGAATATGGAAAACTTCAGCAACCAAAATTTATGAGTACATCTGCGATCTAATCTTTTAAACTCAACTGCATTTTTAATTTTTATATCCTTAATGAATTAAGATATTTCAAAATTTGCATGAAATCTACATATTTTGGTGGGAAATATATTTTAGTGATGGATTTATTTAGGTTGATGATTTGAAAGATGATAATTTAATATTCACAAAAATTATATCACAAACTTTTAGATGAGACAATGTTGGTCAGGTAAAGGTAAAGTGGAAAAATGAAAAACAGCTGTAAATACTCAAATATTGAATTTTATCGGCTTCCTTTGCAATTCTTTCATATCATTATGCATAAAATGTTAATTTTTTTTTTCGCACATCAAAAACAAACGTTGAATGAGAGGAAAAATTAATTCTTCTTTGATTTATTATAGTTTTCATCATAATCCAACTGCTATAAGTATTACTTACTAAGAATTTGTGCAATTTCACTGGTATAGTTGACAAAAAAAAACGCATATTGTATCAGCAACCTCTTTGGCGTGTTTTCTTAATTAAGCTATATCTGACAGAGCTAATTCATTATGAAGCGTTTAATTTTATGCTTTAAACAAATTCATTCATATGATCTCATTGATCGAATATGTGATATCGTTGAGAATTTTCTATTGACTTCAAAATGCGAAAAAAAAATTACAGTTAATAACTTATGAATGATATATGCTAAATTGTGATCATAGCCAGCGGAAGCCTTCCGCTGAGTGCATCATTTTTTAGAGCATTTAATAAACTAGCGACTTCTTCATAATTTTTAATATTGATATTGATCGATATTGTTTTTATGCTATCAAAAATCAGTGAATTGATATTAGACGTGGTGTTTTTAAGTAAATGCCAAAAGAAATCCTACCAGGCACTGCCACCGTTAGACCTAATATGAAGTAATCAAAATGCGAAATAATTGGTAATTTTTATGTGGTCATTATAAATGCAACTCCATTTGTTGTTCGAATATGAATAAAATAAAGGTTAGAGGTTTTCTTTTCCTAAATATTACAATTTGAAGGCTCTAAGGCAGATAAACTGATTCTTTCTTTCATTAATGTCCTGTGGAGGAGAGAAGGATGGGAGATTTCAACTCATTATCGAGTTATATATGACCTTAACTGTAGAAATGAGTCGAATAGTTGATGAGAAGAGAGCAAGCAACTAATGAATTTATGACTGAATTCAGATAGAAAAAATATTTGGAAATATGCGAGAAGAAATTTTGATGAAGAAAAATTTAAATTCATTTGAATTATATTTTTAGCAATCTTGAATTCTATTCTGATCGACACAGATGCCATCTTTGATCGATGCTGCATGGTATTGCTTTATTATATAAAAAATGAGTGCATAAATTACATTCTGTTGATTTGAAATGTCGTTTACCTATATGCATCATAGCATATTATTTATATCAAAACTATAATACCTGCTTTTGATGATATTAGAATAATTTTTTATATTCTAAATGAGAAAAGACTCACATCGTTTTGCAGTAACGGGTTTGCCACCAGCCGGTTTCACGCAACCTTTGCACATCTTCACGATCATTTCAACAAGTTTATTGCCACATAGTCGACTTGCTCCGGAACGTTTCAGTGGCAACGACGATATACTCGAAGCATCAGAAATTTCAGAATCTTCATCATCTTTATCGTTGTTATCAGTACTTCCAAAATAATGATGATCGTCTAAATGCTTCCAATCGCCATAATCAGAAATTATTGGCGATACGATTGATGCCGATAAACGTTGAGGATTGCTATAGGCGTTTGCATGAGCGAAGATGATTGCAACGGCTAGTGCACGTGTAATTAGTGCCGTATATGTGCAATACATTGTTGATTATAACTTCCACAACTATGAATTATTATGCAGGAAAAAAAATTCTTTCTTTTTTTTTATAGATTTATTTAGAATAGAAGAAACGTCCGTCTAGCTTAAGATGAGCGTTTGAAGCGGGACCAGCCGATACAAAGAAAGATGAATGATTGACGACGCAAAATATGAGAGCAACCGAAGTTGTATCGAAGACGGGACGACGCTTCCTTTCGCAATTTCAAGTACACTGGCAGTTGTCTACAATCGACGAACGCTTAAATAGGCCGATCCGAGACTACGTTTAAACGATACAGCTTATGAAAACGACGCTAACAAGAGGCGGTACTATGGGATTAGCTAGTTAGCTACCTTTTTCGATGGGCGTGGCTTTTATACTCAATAAGTATGATAGGTTGATTGCCCTACAAATAAATCAATTTATGCACTAATTACCCCGTTGAGTAAGATGCTAGATGGGAATTTCATCGTTAGAATTGTCGCTTGATTGCGGCAATCATTTGCAGCATAAAAATTATAGATTCATCACTTGCAAGCTTATACTACCGTATTTGGGTTCTCGTCGTGAATTTAGTAGATTAATACATACGTAAAATATCTACATAAAATACCTATTCATTGTTCTATTCAAATCAAAAATGAAATTTAGCTCATGAATCGCTATGTTCTATGTGTCGGTAAATGCGACTCGCTTTTGTGTTAAATTAAGAATACGAATATGTGGTCAGTTCATTCGATATAAGCTTCATTGTTGCTTATTTACCTAAAATTGAAGAAATTTAAGTTTTTGATTTTTAGCATCTATGCATTAATATCTATTCACTTATGTGCCAAAAAAATGAAAATTTTTGCATCATCGTTTGCAATTTTAAGGAAATGAAAAAAATTTTAAAGAATTTCTATAAGGAAAGATTGAGGAAATTCACTCATAAACTTTGCCCATTTATTTAATAAACAAGTCAATTTCATATTCACCATAAAAAGTCACTTAAAGTCATGCCCTTTATTGGTACTCGTTCTGTCGATTAGACAAGTGTGATCATATCGTTCGCCACTGTTTATTACCTCTATTCACTTTGATAGTTGAGAAATTTTTAAGCCTCATCGCTCAAAAACTTACACAATGGTACTGATACCATCGCTATTTGGCAATATGTCATTATAGTTGTTATTACCAGCTATATTATATTAGGTGACATACAAATAAAGGAAAGTAGTATACTAGTGAGTAATACTAAAGCTGACTAAGTAAGAAATAATTTTAAGAAATAATTTTAAATTATAGTTGAGGCAATTGAGTTGAAAATAAAAAAGAAGAAATTTTTACGAGATTTTCATATAAAAAATCATCTCATTGGTTTTTCCCTTATCAATATTCATTCTCATAAACATTTGCAGAAAAGAAACCCTTTAGAAGAATTTCCATCACATGTACCATTAAAAAACTCATCTAATACCTAGTGAGATTTTTTTATTTTTTGGCCTTTACGAGCTTTGCTCTTTTATCGTTATTCAATTGATATTCTCATGCCATTAAAAATTCATCTAAAAAGCATAAATGCTGAAATTTGGTCTCTTCCTTAAAGCTTTATATGGTAATTGCAATTTCACTTCTCATTTTGTCTAGAGTCGAACCTCTTGCCATAGTATTAGCTCAAAAACGGAGAAAATTACGCTAAGAAGCGAAAATTTTTTGAATATTTTGAACTTAACGATTAGTTTATGAAATCGTTATGATTGATAAATTTTCTGAATTGAAAACAAATCTTGCAAACATTCTGCAACAGATCTAATGCCGCCTTGCTATTATATGTAAATACGCGAGAAAAAAATCATCATAGCCAATAGATGCAAATTATTAGAGGATTTATTCGATCAGAGCGATAACATAATAAATATTTCATGATTAGATGAAACAACCGATGGCAATTGCAAAAAAAAAACGCTCATTTGAATTGTATATATAGAAACAACAAGTGCAATGGTGCAACAAAACACAAAACCGGAACAAAATTAATGTTCCAAATTATGTAAACAACTTAGATTACATAAATATGGGAGTTTGTCACACTCTTATTGCATTCATCGCCTTAAAAGAAAATAGAGTGGGCGGGGGAGGGAGTGGAGAAGGTAGGTATTGCAGAACACCTGTTCGTTGAGATCTCCTATCCTCCTATGTTCACGTCCCAGTCACATTTATAGCAGCTATATGTAAGAATGATCAAACTCATAGTGATTTACGTGACAGGTGCTATATACTATCCAGTGATATGCATCATCATCCATCGTAAACCTTGATCGCATATATCGAGAACCTCGAGAAGGTTCCGCATTGAATTAACATTTCAGGTTGTCTGCAAAGAGTACTGAATTCGAAACGAAGGGTTCCATAGAGCTGTGCAATGATGTCTTAAGAGGAGTTTTGAATTTTCTGAAATTTCTCTTCTTTTTTTTTCTAAAATGCATATCATATCCATCCTTCTTACTCTCAACGCAATGACTACTGCTCCATTGCTTTGAGAGATCACGACCGGTGAAAATGCACTCGAGGCTTCACAATATCTTTTAGTCACATATTTATAAGTTCATCTTCATATCAATATGATCGGAAACAATACAAGAGAAGAAAATTGGTACTGATTCAGAAAAACCTGCACTGATGGTAATAAGGGAGAACTGGTCTGCAATGATCATCGGCTAGAAACCACATTCTGGAAGAAAGAAGATCTCATGGAAGAGAGAAGAGAGAGGATGAGTGAAAAAGAGGCTGATTGAGCGACGATAGTGAAATGCTTTTTAAGTTGTGGAAAAAAAAGTTGAAAAATGAAAAGAAATCTAAAGTTCCCCTTGACGCATTTGCTTAAATACGGTGAAATTTTAGCTATGTTCTGTTAGAGTCATTTAGTATTGAAAAAAAGGCTGTGCCGTGTTTTTCATAGACCAAGTGGAGTAAAAATTTTTCATTGTTTTTTTTTACCGTCAGTGTTTATAGATTTTATTTTCACGGTGGAAACTCTATATTATTAGACCGCAATTTTTACTGTATATGAAAAAGTATGGAAAATCTTTGCCATATACAGTTACCGTTCTGTATCACTTATTCAGTATGGGTGTGGGTTATGAATATATACTGTTTAATGCTCTCCAAACGAATTTTTCACTAGCAGATGAAAACCAAAGTGCTTAAATCAATCAAAATACCTAAATAAGCTAAAGTGCTTAAATCGATCACATGCGTCGTCTCATATCAGTTTCCCTAATTTGCGAGGATTGTTTGTGATATAATATACCGTAATTTAATATAAGATTAATGAAAAATGCTTCTTTCGCTCTTAAAAGAGCTTCAATTATCGCTTATAGTTGTTGATGGCTATTCATTATTATGCTTCTTTTTTTTGTGGGTTTTCTCTTTATGACAACTTAATAAAAAAAAAAAGAGTGCAAACACCAACGATTATTGCTGTGATCTTTAAATAAGAAAATCCCATTTGGGGAGTAGATAGATTTGTTTTTCTAATTTTTCAGTGGGCGGTTTATTTATAACAATTTCTTCATCGTTTTGTTTATATTTACTGTTCTTTCTTGTCGATGAAAGTATTAGAAAAAAAATCAGTTAAAAGTTATATTTTTTATTTGAATAATATTTTTGTCTTTTTTTTTATTATTGGAATAATTAAAATCAATTAAAATCAATTAACATTTTTTCCAATCACAATCAGTTAAAGTTATTCTTGTATATTCTTTCATTTCTTGTTTGTATGCGTTTTTATTATTGGAACAGATGATGTGGTGAAAGGTTGAACAAGAGCGATGAAAGGGTATTAGAAGATCAATTAAGAGTTGAAATTATAATTTTGATCTGAATAATTCTTAAACTTTGATAACTAACCAATTAAACGTTGATAAAGAAATAAGTAGAATAGTGAAAAAAGCTTTACTTAATTAGAGAGCAACGCAATAGA
Source organism: Baylisascaris schroederi (assembly GCA_006503575.1). Lineage (NCBI taxonomy): Eukaryota > Metazoa > Nematoda > Chromadorea > Rhabditida > Ascarididae > Baylisascaris > Baylisascaris schroederi. The sequence goes on along the minus strand of QEWY01000671.1, from coordinate 44,599 downwards.
ATAATCACGTAATTGCTAAATATTTTATGCAATTAGTGATGAAATTTTGCTATAAATGAAGCAGTTATTAACCTTTAGTAATCAGTGGAAATAAGCATTGAAAATTATGGCTATTTGATGCGTATTTTCTAATATTTCTTTTTTTTCCATAAAATTCATCGAAAATGATGCAGTAGATCAAATATATTAGCTAAAAATGTATAAAAAATTAGCTGGTGAACATGAATAGAGGTGAGCATGAACTTACCTGCGCAAAGATGTATAGTTAAAATGAGGGTGGTAAGGTCTGCCATATTTTAACGACTGTTTCGTTTAATGAATTTTTTTTGCATATGCATTATTCGATTAACTCAGATGCCATTCCAAGCTGTTTTTGAGTGCAGAAATGTTGTGTTGTGAAATATAGGAGAGGAGGTTTACTCTCATTAGCGTTGTTGATATGTATTTGCTCATCGAATGGTAAATTGCCTCTTTGGAAATGAATTCTTTCCGGAAATATATTTGTATTTTTTTAGTTGTTTGCAAATTTGATAGCCTTTTGAGTTCTTTTTTTTTTGGTTCGGATGTTCGCATGAATCTTGGCAAAATATTTTAAAGAATATTTTTTTCAAAATATGTTTTTCAGTAAAATATTTAAACAATCTTATATTTGGTAGTTTAACGATGCTTTGTGTTAAATTAACATATGAGATGTTCTATTAATGGGAAATAGAAAGACATAAAAACATTGTGAATCATTTTTTTGATTTGTTGAAATATATTTTCGTGGTGAAAATTTTGACTCAGTTGAATTACAGCTGAGATGGAGCATTCCCTTCGAAATTTCATCAACCAGTCGGCTGGCATTTGGCATGGAATAAATCAAATTTTGCAAACAAATACGTTTGCTTAGACATTCTAGAATCTATATATTTACGTTTCTTTCATCAATGTCTATGGCAACATTTATGTGTACTTTGCATCACAATCGCTCTCATATAATAAGTCTAGCCTCTTGAATAATTTATTAATAGAAAAAAAGAAAACGAAACGTTCAATAGCGGATGTAAAACTTTATTGCATACAAAATGCATTTCGAAAATTTTTATAAAATTTTATTCCGAATATCATAAATTCAACAATTAGGTTATGTGCTCATGAATATTTAAATTTTCTATACGTATTAGTGGCAAAAATTGCATATATAGAGGGTTGCTTTCATCGATTCCCTTTTCATCTAAATACAAAGATGTACAATTTTTTTCAAATCAAAGGGAAGTCAAAATGTTGAATTGACTAAAATTCCCTACGCTTTGATTTTTGATTCTTTGATTCTGTTGAAGGTTCCTGTTGAAAAATGGTAGCAACACGACGAATGAGGTAAAAGAAATGAATAAATGTATAAAGATTTATTCCAGCACAAGAGAAATAATATGCACATTTCAATAAAATATAATTGAATATATAATGCAAAAAACAGCAATCGCGAAAATAAAAAATAAGAAAGAAAAGAAAAACCATTCAAATGATATCAGTAATGGATTTGAATATCATTCCACTCAATAATTTAGAAAACTTCTTTAGGAGTCCCTTTAAAACTTTGAATTGTTTTTGAACTGATAGTGCCATCGTTTAGCGATTAAAGAAACTTGAGCTTGACGGCTTTTCGCACTTTCAACTTGACGAGCTTAACGAGAAATATTTTTCTGGATGCTTAGCCCACCAATAGCATCATTAATAAAACTGTCTATATGTACTGTAAAATATATTCCTAAGGAATTCTGGATATCCCAACATATGTGATTCAAAATTGCGCGGTATGTGCTATCCAGAAAGTAAATAACGCCCTAGGTCGTTAATAATATTCTGTAGTGTCAGTGCACATGATCATGATGTTGTTTGATTTTTGATTACCGTAAACTATAAACTTTCAAACTTCATTACCGTATTCACTATGTAGTATTGCGAAACTAGTAAATAAGATTTATAGTGCAAGTAAAAACTTTCTGTAGGTGCTAGGTGTTATTAATAAATCAAATTGCATCATTTTTGAACTTTTGAAGACGTTATTCAAGGGGGATTTCGTACTTAATGTTGTTTCAGGTGATCAAGTTATATTCAGGTGATTTCCGGCGATTAAATCATGATCAGATGAATTCAGATGATCGAGTTATATTTAGGTGATTTCATATTCAATAAGATTGCATAAAAATGCATCAAAATTTACAAACAAAGCCAATATGCAATTTAGTGGAGGAAATGCTAGAAAATGAAATTACGTATAGATGTTATTTTCAAAATCGATCAACTATGAGATGATTGAGAACTTATATATATTAACTTGAAAAAAAACCTGAAATTAGAATTGAAAGATTCATTTTAACACAAGTTTTATGCGATTTATTCGAAGTACCATTTAGTACCATTTGATAATTTTTATTGATATTTGTAGACTAGAGAAACACAAATACAGGTATTACTGCTAGATCTTAACGCAATCTACTATTTCAGCAGGTATAGGGTTGTGCCTCATAAAGTGAAGGATTATGGAGACGTGCAAGCACCAACATCGCTCATTTCGGAAGATTGCTGGTTGATCGGATTCGTTCAAAAATCTGAAAAACTGATGTGAAATTATTCAAATGTTACTCGATTAATTACTTGCATACCTATAAAAAAAATCATTACCTACTTGCGTTCTGCACAACAATTTATAAAGTACTCCAAGAATTAGGCGTATTGACGACCGCCATAGATATCCAAGAATCGCATTCACTCCTAATATTTTAATGAGAAATATTTCAATCTCGGAAATGTTCACAAGTTCAATACTCAAACTACAGATATGCCAAGGAATGAAAAGAAAAAACGTTGGAAGGTTGCAAAGTTGGATTGTCTGGCTCGAAGAAGCGGATATCCCAATGTAATTTTTTATGATATTTCAGCATAGACGATAAAGTGAATCAGATGAACTAATATCTGCTTGAAAATTCATAAAAAATAGCCTTATTAAATTACATACTGCAACGAAAACCATTTCAAGAGAAACTTCAAATTAACGAAATATGGTTAAGTTAGAAGAAGCGTGTAAAGATAAATGGTTTTGAAATACATTCACTATGTCATTGACGAATAAGCGCTGAATTTTGTGGCATATGCGTTTGGCTAATTAATAAATTTATGTAAATCGAACATCGAATTGATATCTCTCTATTGTACTTATATATTACTAAAAATTAGCTTATGTTATTGCATAAACAGTGAATTGCGAAAAACAACCACTGCGATAATTGAGCTACTTAGGAACTAAAGGCGATCCAATTGCAAAGCAGCTTATAAAGCAAAAAGAAATCCTGTTGAAGATGTGTTGCACTTATTTTTCGTTATTGTATCTCATATGTATAATGCATATTGAGATACAATCCTACACTTCGAATAATACACTTAAGCATTACTATATCACCTCCCTCTCAATAATCTCACACTTTAAATCCTACATTTAGCTATTAGTAATAACACCTCCCTCTCACTGAATATCAACAATAAGAAAACAAATCGCTTTACATTTGCGTCATAAAATCTCATCCGAACGTTCAACTTTCGATGCCGAATTTCTAACAATCCATACTATATGAAATAAGCATATAACGCTTCAGATAGAAAATAATAGCACTATTGAAGTGTAAGATTAATTTCAACGAGTAAACAGTATACAATAAGCTAAGAAAATATTATAAATAATAAGCACATCGATGAGAAACGCATAGCGTTAAAGGAATTTCATTGCGAAATTGTTTGATAGCCTGAAATTACGGTGAAATAGCCCGAATATAATCAAAAACAAAAATTGCTAATAAATTGCAACATGTTTAATGAACCATTATGAATGGCAATTGATGCTACTGATATAGGTGTATTGTTTTTGATGATAAACGTCCATGGAAAAAAAGCTGAATTTTCTCTTTTTTTGTGCCAGAATTTCATATTAGAGGCGATTATTAAAATCTTCGAGAAATTTTATGCAAAGTGATGAATCAGTGATGAAGGATATGGGAATAAGTAGTTCTTTGTTTATAAATAGAAATCATCCCTTAGGAAAGCATGAAGATATGGGTTGTACTTCATATGCACTTCAAGAAAGCAAATTGTTGATAGTGCAACGCTTATGCATGAATGTGTCTGTCTACTTGTCTACGTGTCTGACGATTTGTTTAAATTGAAGTATTAGTGAAGCTGAAGGTAAGAAAATAGTCGGCATAATCTACACCATATAGTGACCACCTATGCAGTATTCAACATTAGCCCATCAAACTATAAACTACAGTCTACTATTGCTTAAAGGCTGAAAAACCTCCAAAATGAATCTGCATAAGCTGGCTTTTTATTTTAGGTCAATTGGACTACAGGAATGGAATAAATACTTCTTGGCCCACTTAATAAAATTTTGAAAATATGAATTATTAATTGCTAGCATGTAAAATCGATTGATCAACGGAGAGGAATATAAAAACCCTTATTATAAAGCTTCTTTCACTATGCTTTTGCACATGTTTTTTTGTTTTTTTTTTTTCATTGCGGCGATGGTATCTTTCCGTGTATTTTGTGCGGATACTCAATGAAAATCGATGCTTTTCTGCACCGCATTTTGCATTTATATTTGCATAAACTATCCAACCGGAAGAGTTTTTTTTTTTTTGAAAAAAAATAAATGGAAAAAAATTTGATCAAAGAAAACAGTTGACTCGTCAACTAACCATCGACCTTTTTCATAAATAAGTAATTTTTATTGGAAAAGGCGCAATATTTCAATTAAGAAATGAGCGTAATCTGAGAGGAGATTCACCTTTCACACATAATGCTGTGCATTTCTATGTTAGGCACATAAAGGAATTGATATGTGCCTCGAGAATTTCATCTAATCAGTAAAATAACTGTTGATGCAAAAAAAAAGAAAAAGAAAAAGGATAATATGGAAATTTTTCAACTTTTATTCATATTCGTGGCAAAAAATCACCTCAATATGTGGGCAATAAGTTTCAAAACATTTTGTTCTCGATCATACTATGGATTAATAGTCACCAGTGAAGAAAATAAAAGAGCTAATAATGGCCAGGACAAAGCATCCATACGAACCGACTTCTATAGCGTTGAAGTTGGAAATAATATCATGTGAAAGATTTTATTTTGCCTGATTTCACTGGTTTCTTGCATACATGTCTAAACTATTTCATTGAAATACATCTACAAAAGATATGCATGCCATACTAATATTCTTGGGATAGGTTGTCACCACTTCTAGACTCAAATCAACAATAGTGCAAACATTTATGATCCTATCAGCATCACTCATATGGCATACGTATAGTACACATGAGGTTCCGTACTTGTTGTTCTTAAGCAGCTCACTGACCATCAATTAGTGTCGAGTTTAGGTGAATCGTTTTTTTTTTCTTGCTTGAATACAACATTGATGCTGAATAAAATCAATGAAATCTTATTGTATGTGTGTCAATACTCTTCATTAGTGACCTTTCTCTGAGTTCCGCATAGGTCGACATTGAACAAATTATCTTCTTTTTTTTTCAATCCGTATTCATAAGGTTGGCTGCGGATTCGATTAATTTCTAGTTCGAGAATTCTGAACCAACTGCCTCTATGTTTGTCAAAAATTTTTACATTCTATATTTCGGATAATATTTGCCACTACTTAGCTGGAAATAAGCTTATCCGAAAAAAAGAATTCATGAACTTCAACTCCGGCGATGACCTTACTGCCGTCAACGTGGATGTAGACCCGAGTGCAATCCGCATTGGATAAATGCGTTATCACTCAGCATAATGCATTAGTGATTTCCCTCCAAAAATGATACAACACTTTACCCATGCCAGCCCTTTGAACAACCTAGAAAGTGCAACAGCGATACTTATACAGTATCTTTCGGGCCTAGGCTTTTTTTTAATGTGGTTGAGTATAATGGAAAAAATTAGTTCAATAATTTAAGAGCACTTCATAGAAGAGGTCTCTAAGTCCCTCTTGTTTCGTTCCTTGAAAAAAAAAATAGCTCAACAACAACGTTGTTGACGAGAAGGCAGCGGTCCGTACTTTAATAAAGAGAGTTTCGAGTTTTACTCTCAAGCAATATAAAATTCACGACAACCTTTACAAAGAGGCGCTGCACGATTAATTGTGTTCTCTTGAACTTCTTTTGGAGCCTCACTAGTCCCTAGATTTGTTCATAGCATTCAGCAGTCACTATCCATTAGCTTATGCGAGTTGCACTATGCGAGCATGCAGCTCAATTTTCTCGGAAACTGTACATCAACCCTCCTTATTTTGTCCATCTCTTTAAGTTCATCTGTTTCTTTAAGCTCAAACGTATCACCATGTGGTCTGGTAGATTTGGTATCACCATCATCCTCTGAACTGGTTACTGATGTTTTCTCTTTGCAGTTTGTTTTTATTTTTGGAATATGGAGGAATTCGTATCCCTTTTGAAAGCACGATCACGTTTGCAACTGAGTTCGTTATATGCCTTTTAAGGAGTTTTAAATAAGTTCGTTCAACTTCAAGGATACATGTTTAGGAAGTCCATCGCCAACGTAATGAAGCGTTCCCGCAGTAAACGAATGCACCTTTCGTTCAAAACTTCATGTGATCTACAACTAGTGATCTACAACTCAACGAATATTTTCATTTTCTCCATAATGCTTCTCTCCATTTTGTTCAACGCATCTAAGAGAAGATATGTGACTTCACGAGAGTTCAGGGCAATATATCACGAAATTGACACAGCTAAGTACTCGCAAATCTCGCAACTAATGAAGAAGCATACAGCCATATTCGATAGCGCTAGATGCTTTTGGAAAATATTCATGCAGTGTTTCTTTTCCTGCACAATCCTGAGCTTCCTTAACCCACTTTCTCCATGATATTCTTCAAGTGTTGCTAGACCTATATATCGTCTTGCTAACTCCATATATTCAGCTGCATGTCGCGCTCTTGAACGATTGATGGCATTTGCGATGTTAAGAACTATTAATTTAAAATTGTAGCACGCTTGAACCAGATACGAAAGTATTGCAACTTGTATCCTGTTGTTGTGTATTTGAGAATTACTCCATTTCGAAGAGTTCTGACGACATTGACGCTTCAACGTTAATGGCAATTAAATACCCTTGGGAAATAAAAACTGGACGTAGACATGATCTAGTTACTTCCGTTCATTTCTCATATGTTTGCAATTTTAATTGGTTTTGATTCCGAATCAAAAAGTTGCAGCTTAAATTTATTAAACTATAAAATGATATAAGCAAGCAAACGTATTTCCCCTATCAACTATAGCCCGCCTCATACTAAACGGAAATATAGGCAAAATATGAAAATTATTGTTGCAAAATACGCAACGATCTTTGCATATAAAATTATAAATTCTCACGAATTTTGCAAATTTGAATTTTTCTCATCAAAGAAAAATATAATAAAAATTTTTTTGAAAAACATGTGCAATAAAGTGAATAAATTGATGTGAAAAAAAAATTAGCGTGAAGTTTCGATGTGAAAAAGAAGAAAAGCGCAAAATAATATATAGGACGTTATGGTACTGAAAAGGAGAAATGAAAGAGATCAGAGTCTCGCTGATTTACTTAATGCACTCTTTCTTCAGTTAGTGGACGAGGAACTTCGACGGCCTTGGCGAACTCTCAATGGTGCAACCCGTAACGAAATCAATTTTGGTCTTAGGGACAACCGAATATTGCATATGGATAGCATTGTCATTACCGTTCTCACAAAAGGAAGTTACATGTATCGTTCAGATGAAATCCCTATCAAAAGTAATATCGCTTCATTCAAAATGTCATAAGAAATAGACGCATTTTTTTGCATCTATTATTTTTTTTTTCATCGATTACTACATTTTTTTTCTCTCCAAGAAAAAAAAAATCGTATTTGAACGGTTTACATGCAAAAGATAAAATTATTTATTAACGCTCAAATGTTGATAAAGCAAAATTGCAACATTTCTCTATGAAATTTTTTTTTTCGCTTTCCATTAGTTTCTGCTTTAGAAGTTTCTTAATTGATAGTATTTAAATATCTTTCATAACGTTAAAATAATTATATGCCATTAAATCTATGTAGTTTGGATAATATCTACATTTAGGATAGCTTTCAGATGATCCTACGAAATATACCATCATAGCCGCTCCCATTCCACCCTTCCATAATTGACCCGTCTTTGCAATCCCAGAAGTCTAGCTGAGCTGGCTGTCATGAAACTTATAGCCTTTATTTTGTTAGAAAATTTTGTTCAAATGCAATGCTCAATTTGATATTAGATGAAAATTTTCATCCTTTCTGCAGGAATAATTTCATTCGATTAATCACTGCACAAATATCTAATTTTTTGAAAAGTGAAAAAAAATTGTGATTCCCGCAAATATTTGCTAATTACTATAGAATTTCTTACAAGGGAATCAAAGTTTTATGCTTCTTTTAATCATCATTGAATAAAGTAGCTAAAATTCTCTATTTTCTAGCCTCTAAAACCTGAAATTCAAATTTGAAAATTTCGTTTACTGTGAAAAAAAAATTGCAAAATTTTGAGCATTTTTTCTGATCCCAAAATTAGACAACAAAATATGATATTTTCAATCAATGTTTTTCATTGATTGAGGATATCGACTACACCAGCAAAAATAACTGCAATAAAATTCTAGAGTATAGCACTCGGCAGGTTATTCTTATCTCATTTTTCAAAAATTAATACGGTAACATTCAGAGTACTGTAGGTTGCTCGTATTTAATCTATTAAAGAAAAATTTTCCACTTCTAATTGATTTTTCCTCAATAAACGCAAAAATATTCTATAAATATGCTGCAAAATTTACATCTAATATACAAGCTGATATAATAAATATAGCCTGAAAGATGCCGCTCTAATTTACACATCGCTAACTTTTTGCAATAACAACTTTTTTGGCGAAATTCACTCATGAATAAAGAGATGTCAAATAGAATTATATCAAATATTCGAAAATAAATGAGAAATAATTAATATAATTTGACATTTGTTCGTTTATAATTTTCAAAAAGAGACTATACCAAATTATGAGTTATTCGATTTTTTTTTCGTCGAAAAAATTCAATGAAAAAATATTTTACACTTCATCGATTTAAATTTTTTTTCTTTTTTTTTGATATATAATAGCGCAATATTAGTTTGATTGGTTGAATTGTACTTAAATAGGCACATCAACAATGATGTTTACTAGCGTATTCTTTAATACTCATGGTTAAAAGCGCTCAAAGGTTAATTTCTATTCATAGTGGCATAAATGGATGACTATATTACATGAAATTTTGATTATTACATTATTACATTATTACAAATTATATTACATGAAATTTGAAAAGTGATCAAGTGATTACGTCATCTAATGGCTAAAACAATGCGCGGAAATGGGTCGGCCTATCAAGTGATCAAGTGATCAAGTGATATTACATGAAATTTTATTTCGGGACTATAGACTATGATAAGCAATCATTGGTATAAACTTTACCTGCAAATTACCTGAACTTTATCATAGGTGTACACGAAGTTGGAATGACCAAATCATAAACGAATTATGCACTTTAGCGCGATTTCTTACTGTCGCTTGCAAATAAAAATTTACAAAAATGCATAAGCAATAATTTTATGCAAATATTTGATGCCGTAAGCAATAGCCGGAATAATTCAGTTAGTTGTCTTAATCATCTAATGTTGCTTAATTTTATTGACAATATTTATGCAAATAAATTACTTGCTAAATTTGCATAGAAAAATATATTAATCTGATAGAGGTTTTTTTTTCGATCGCTTATGGTATACCACAAAGGTGACAAAGGTTTTATGGTATAGAATATGCCATAAAAATGCGATCGATCATATTTCGATAGAATTTTTTTGTGATCTCCTTCGCCATCAGCGGAATCAATCCCAGTATATTGCCACTTCTTATTGGGTTACGAGAAAAACATAACTGACCTAATGACGTATTCAAATTTTATTCTAATATTTCATAAGCTTAGAGAAGTAAACATGTTAACGTCTAGATACTAATAAAGATAATTTCAAGCTGATGCATTTTCGAAGTGAAAAAAATGATTCAACAAAAAAATGCAAAAAAAACTGCATTTGATGCATTTTTTTTTTTCAAATAAGGAAGTAATAATTGAAGGATTCAATAAGAACAAACGATTCATATGGATTAGTTGATTGACAGATATAAAAGAAAAATTTTTCAAATGTAAATTAATTAGCTAATACGCGCAACATCTCTTCTCATATCGCAATAAATTTCCCAATGGAAAAATTTTTGTTTACTTCTAGAAGTGATTTCATTATAAAAAGGTGGATTTTCTTTTTTCTCATTCTCTATATCGATTTGCATATTCTAGTTGAGGTATAAAAATTTCAATAAATCAAATATTCATACTATCGTTTAGCAATAATTTCCATGGTAGCATAATAAATAAAAACAACTTGTCGACTTATCTCTAAACCGAATTAAAATATTAACATTCGATGAGTTCTTTTTTTTGTCTATAAATAGTACTTTTGTGGAAATGAAATTCTAAGGTATCTTGGGTAATTATTAATGTGATCAAAAGCGCACTCGAAAGAAATGACTGAAATATAAAATAGTCAACGAGTAAAGGTTTTTTTTTGGAATTTGCTTCTAGCTTTATTCGATAATTTTTGATTGATCTACCGGGAAAGTGGCATTACCGTTATCACTTATAGATGTTATCATTCTGTTAAAATTCATAGAAATTCTCCCGAAATTATGCTATCGATTGATCAGCATTCCCGATCAGTCTTCCATATGGAAGACTGATTAAGATTTCGACAACATGGCTAAATATTGACAGGCAGCTGACGCAAACTGAAACGAAAAATGTTGCTATCGATAAAGTTTTTCAATATTAGCAATTAAATTACTTCTTAACCATCCATTCAAGCTGAATAAAATTCGTTGCAATGATTAGCGATAATTCGAACACTTCGATCATTCCTTAATTCCTCAGTCTTTTTAACGCCTTTTTAAAGGCTTACTATTGAGATTACATTTTCCATTATACTTATTGAAAGAACAATTACATATTAAATTGGAAGCTTTTTTGAATTATTTTACATGATTACTAACGGAATATATGCCTGATAAATGTATCAAGATTTTCGGCATATATGCTGGGCAATCTTATGACGAGAAAAATTCGTTTATTGCTATCGAATGGCTTTATTGAAAAATAGATTTCATCTTTCGTGATAAACATCGTGATAAACAGATTTCATCTCATCAATTCAACCATCAAAAGATTAAACGTTTTATGTTTCGCGAGTAATTATTCCGTTCCGTGTTGATGCTAAAAAAAACAATATTCCCATAATGCATTGGAGATCGTCTAGAAACTTTTTTCACTTCAGATGATTTCGATGACTCATTTTCAAAATAAAATTTGAAAAAATGCTGAGAGAAATTCAAAAGTTCTAGCGATTGGATTGTGAGTTCTGGAAAAAAGAAAGAAAAGAAAAAGAAAAAGAAAAAGAAAAAGAAAAATAGCTCAGAAACCCATGCAGGCGGATTTGATAATCTTTTTTTCCTCGTATTTAGAAATTCCAACTTATAGATGTACGAAATGGGTTGAGCTGTGAAATACTAGGTGTCGGGGTAGATTATAATGTGTAGTTGACAGTAGGTTGTATTATGGGAGAAAGTTTTATATGATTGGTGGGTCTTGAGATTAATTGAAAAACGCTAAACATTGATTTCTAGATATAGGTATATGGAGTAATGTGGGTGAAGCTTGAGCTCATGAACTTGAGCTCAAGATTGAGGAATAAGATGTGATGAGCTAAGCAATGGGATGTGGGTGAGAAGCCATTACAATGGGTCGTGGAGTAAGATTCGAGACGGTAAACAGGCGGACATTAGAGATGAGTACAAGTTTATTTAGGCAATAGACTATGAGGTCATGAGCAATGAGTCGGGAAGTGAGAGAAGTTAGGCAGTGAACTGCGTGAATAAAGTATGAGTTGATCAATGGTTTATTGAAGATAGTTATTGTTGAATAATGGATTGTGGAGTTGAAAATGAGCGTACCTGCTCTATATGCTCCAAATACTTCCTCCTTGGACACTTGCGCCTTGGCCATATTTCTGAAGTATTGGGACATAAAAATTCTTATCCTCTCCTTCACCCGTTCCTTGAGTCGCGCCATACTCACATTTTTTTTTTCAAAATTTCTTAACAAAAATTCCCGAATTGTAACGTACATTAATTTTAGTGGAAAAACCCGCTCTTACGAGTCAAATAAAGTGCTTTTATGTGATAGCAAAAAAATCAACGAAATATAACAAATTGCTAGGAAATTTGGCACTAAGAAATTTGGCAATTCTTTGCACCAATAAAACTCTCGTCAAAATTTATTAAATTTGTAGGTGAATCAGCAGGAATTCAGAGGATGCTGACGCATTAAAAATTTTTGCACTCTTTGTAGTTAGAATTTAAGTCAATTTAAACTCCATCGAACTGTCTCCAAAATATGAGAATTCCAAAAAAAAAAACATTAATACAACTATCGAATAAAATTGAAAGCGCAATAAGCAACAAAATCTATACAAAATCTTTAAATAAATAGGAAGAATTAATAGATCTATATAAATAGAGAGAAATACACTTAAAGAGAGGAAATTATAAGAAATGGGGAAACGAAAAAAAAAGCTATAGAGTAATTCATATGCGATATTCAGTAAACGTATGCTAATCTTTTTAGAAAATCGTTTTACGATTTTTTTTTCTCATTTCATTTCACTTTCCTTTTTCAAAATTCTTTTCGTCACTTCAAAATGGTTCAGAGTCGATTTTCTTGATTTGAATGCGATGAATTTTTCTTATTTTTTGTACAGATATATTTCTAAATGAACTTTGATACTGTAACATTTTCGATTTGATACTGTAACATTTTCGATTTGATACTGTAATATTTTTGATTTCTTTTAGTGCAGATGAAATCATATTGTTAAATCGAAAAATCGTTCTCAATTACTTTTGAGATACGCATCTGATATATTGTGATTTCAATTACTCAACCGATTTCCATATTTTATATCGATAGCCTAGTTCATCAATTAATTTATGAAAGTCATCTTAACCTTGAGAAGAACGATTAAGTTCTATACATTTGATAATTGCGGCTGAAAATACAACATTTCCGGAAATAACGACATTTATAATTGATTATTCGATGATTGATTTGCTTCGGCGAAGACTCGATGAGTTCAATAGGAATATTCATCGGCTAGGTGCAGAAGTACCATGTTTGCACCCGTTTATCCAGTTTTATTTCATTTTCCTCTAGTGCCAAATGTTATCGAGGCTAAGATTGACTACTGGAAAATCCGAGAAAATGTTTAACTCTGAGTAGAGCAATTCCTAGCATTTAGCGATGATAGCTTTTGAAAAACTTGCCTACCCAGCGTCAAGGAAATTTTCCATTAAAAAACTTTAAATTCATCGATGGATTTGAAAAATTTGCCAAAAAAAAAATTCACGAATTTAACGGTTAACTTTCATAGCAATAACCTACTCTTTTATATTTGTGCTAAAAAAAATTGTTATTTTCCAATAATTTTATTGAGGAATATTTTTGATATTCTTTCTGTAAATAAATTCAGTAGTGAATTAAATTTGAGATATGAATCAAAAGAAAAAATTGCTGAGAAAAAATTTCGTTCAAAACTATCGCTTAAACAATTTATACGGCAAAGAGTATTTCGCTAGCCCATTGATGGTGCTGTAGATCGTTTTTGGTTATTTATGGTTTCACTAAACCATTATGCGACCACCATATTACGAAGTTATATATTTCACTAAACCATCATGCGACCACCATTAAATAAGTGTTCTCTGTATTATCAGTTAACTTCAATCCCAATGGATATATGAAAATGTATGAGAGACGATTTTTTAGTGAATATTTTTTCATAAACGAAATTAATCTGCTATTGAATACATTTTGAAAATTTTTAAATGTCTCATATTTCAGAAAAGTGATTCGTTAATAAATAGTTCAAATAAATTTCAAATGTTGGCAATATCTCTAGAGAATATTATTGTTGCAAAAATTTTATAATTATTTAAATTGATAGAATTAAACAATTTGCAAAAGAAATTTTTCGAATATATTTGATGAAAATTTTCACTGAAAAAATGAAACATTTCTGATAATATTTGATATATATGCATAAATCTCATAAAAAGCTTTAAATTTGAACGTTTTAAAAATTAAAAAATTATTTCTGACTAATTCGTGAAAAATTTCGATATTTCTTTGCGAAATTCCTCGAAAAAATTGCCTCATTGAGTGCCATCCATCGGCCAATATTATCAATCACATAAATTGGCCAACAAAAGCGTCGACGATAGAAAAATGGCCTGGCAAAAAGCCGTGAATCTTGTGCAACTGGCTGTAAAGCCCACATTGGTGGCAAAAGTGTTTCGCTCTCGCTTCGCTTGGAGCATTTTTCAGTCTTTTGATCTATTTGTAAACAGTTATCGTTTATTGTTTATGCTGTGCAAGTGCATAAATTCATCAACTGCATGTCTGCTTTTATTCACTCGTTCTAGTTATTTACTTTACCATCATACCAGCCGGCTTCCAATAGTAATGAGGCTTTACTAAGAATTTATTCGTACAATTATCTAAACAACTGGGAAACACTATTTTGAATCATAAATAAAACTGATGTGAACGTTCTTCAATGCTCAGAGGATCTGACATTGAAACGGAATTGACGAAAACTTAAGTGCCAGCCGAATAGAATTATATCGCTTGATCATCGGCTGTGCACAACGGACAGGCTCCGTGTCTGTGCATATCTGTACGTGTGTCTTTGCGTGTATGCATGTGTATGCATACACACAAAGACACACATACACATGAAACGTGCATCCGCGTTTCATGTGTGTGTGTGTGTTTGTGTGTGTATGCGTTAGTAACTTATACACTATGGTTACTCAAATAAGCGTTTTTCCTCTGCACTGATTTTATTGATGCGATGTTAAGGTGTGAAAAAAAAAATGGTGTGAAAAAAAAGCAACCAAATTATTATAATTTCCAGTAAGTTATCAGTATATTTTTCCATTAAATATATAAGTTCTATAAAATATATTATGCCTATTGTTGCATTCACAAAATCATTGATTGCAATCATAATCATTAAATCTCTCTCTCATTTTTTATAGGAAAAAAAATGATTTAAATTGTACTGAAGCATAAAACACTAATAATAACGGTTCGCTTGAATGAGATAATCTATGTTCATTAATCCCACTCGTTTGTTAATTGGATAGCAATCGAGATAGCGGAAATTCCCCACAAAATGAAACACATTCAAAATTCATAGAAAAATTCCTTCATTTCCGCTTTCGTTTAAAATATTTTATTTTATATTATCGTTTATTTGATGAGAATATACAATGTTAAATCAGAAAGGATTCACGATTGCTCATACAATTACTCAAAGTGCTTATTATTTCTCTATTCTTTTTACTCTTTGAATTTTTTTTTCTCTGCAATCACATCATTAATGTGAAATTTTTGCAAATATTTGCGTTAATTTATTCTAATAAATAGATCATAAAATGTTCATATTAGTTTTGCTTTTTATAATTGTTCTTCTCAGAAATGTCGATAAATATAGATGTGGTCTATTTTCCATAATTCTTTAGAGACTCATATTTATTTGCTCGAAGAGAGCACATTCCCTAATTGATGAATTATATTAATATCTGAAAAAGGGAAAGTTTTTTTTTTCCACTCTAATCGAGACAATATTCATATTGCTTAAAGAATTATTGAGTATTAATTTATTATTCCAATTTTAATAGATTTCACTTTCATTTAATTCAAGTAGGAAGTTTTAAGGTGTAATTTAAAGGTAGAGTTTTACTAGCAATGTTCAATTTGAAGAGAGCTATCTGGTGTTGATTTTTTTTTTTTAACTGAAAGAACGTGCCAGCTGGTTGGCGCAATATGTATTTTTGGCTCTCGTTTCCCCGCCAGCTTCAAAAATAATCGGTGAAAAGTAAAATAATAACGCAATGAAAATAACCTTCTTAAAATTATTTGATTTTATAATATAACCAATTTTTTTTTCCTTCTGTATTTCAGCTGAATATATTAGAATAATGCATTTCAGCTGTTATAAACACTGTATTTATCAGTCATATTCTATTTGTTATGCCTTTCCCTCATAGCGATATAACTTTTTCCACATCTTATCACTTTATCAATAGGGAATAAATTGGTCATGACAGATTAAAAATTTTCTACTAATGTCTCAATGAGTAATTAGAATTGAACAAACGTCAAAGAATGCATAAATGATTGAACTTGAACTTCAAATACAATGCAACGGGTATCTTAATTGCAAGAAGACTTTTGCAATGCAACGTTCAATTGCAATGCAACCCTCAATTGCAATGCAAAGAGGATCTTTACAATATTTCGAGGGAAGTATCCTACTTCTTTAGTTTGCATCCTTATCAAAAGAATGCTTCGATGCTTATACAAAAAGTTGGGAAGAAATCATCTCGCCGTCCAGTACTGATAAAAAAGTTACATTATAAATTATAGCTGCAGATGATATGTTTGAAACTGCTCCGATCTTTTTATCGGCGGAAATGTCCAATTACATACTTATATGTTTTTTTTCATGCTTGAGGCGATCACTAAATGCGATGCGACCATTCACAATAAACTCGTTGAAAATTTCTTTCAAACAATGGCAGTAATATCACTGTAGATATGCTGTAGATAGATATACTGTAGATATATAGTAGAACACTGCAGATACAAATAAAATTTTCCATGAAAATAAGAATTTTTTATGAAAATAATCTAATATCGTGCCAGAAATTATTTTGAATTTGAAAATTGTACATGAAAAAATATTTGAATTTTTCTATGAGAATAGCAGAATAATTTCATCGCATTGGGCTAATCTTTACTCAATTTTGCACATTATCGACATAAATAAAATGTTTTTCCGAACGCATGCTTCATTTCTTTTTCTATTTCTGACTACATAATTTTGGCAAACAAAGTTTTCGAAAATTTCCCAGTTTTTCGCATCGAATTTTTTTATCCAACACTTTTCGCAACATTTCAATATTCAGATAGCTAAATACACAAACGAGGAGAAATTTTTTTTTTTCGTCTCCTTTTTCCACTTCTAAATTATTTTCATCGACGATAGTATGATAATTTTTCATTAGCTAAATAAAAATTAAAAAATTCTCGACGAATATGTCATGAGAGTAAAATGTTCTCTGAGATAAAAGTTTTTTGTAGTCATATTAGCTACAAACTTATAAGCAAAAAGAGCAATATTTGTGATGCTAACAATCCTTTTATTTTATTTTTATTTTATTTTTTTTTTCTGCAATTTTCACTTGAGGACACGATGAACGCAAAGTATTAAGCTATAATTATATTGAAATGGATATCTATTTCCTCATGCTATAAAAAATAGCAGCAAATATTTTAAGTGTTTCGTCGATTGTAGAGAATAAAATCGGTTGAAAATTTACTAAATAAAATGGGTTACCCAGCGACAAATGAGCATCAAATTAAAGTGGAATTTCTCTATATGCGTAGCATTCTTATTTAGGCAAGATTAAAGCTCACTAAAGTTTCTCGTATTTCGACGCGTTAATTTTTATCTTATTTTGGAGAGATTTGTAGTTTTTTTTTCTTTTTTTTTTAAATAAGAGCCTTCTAAGTAAACTTACAATTTTTTTGTTGATGGAACCTTGAGATGCTGCTGTTGCACTAAGCGATTCTTTGGTCTATTCAAGTCTACTTCACAGCCTCTGAAAGAGATTTGTGACCGTATTACATTAATAGCGCAAAACATTCTGAATCATCGATGAAATGAAAATGCTAAACAACATTTTTTTATCATTGATGAATTTCGATCTGATCTTTAAATATATAATGAATCAATTAATCGAGGAGTTCCAATCGGAGATAGAGCAATAAAAAAGTCAGGTTGCCTGGATTCTAGTGATGTTTGCATCCGCAAGGCAGGAATCATATATGTTGAATGCAATAAGCATTATAACAGAATATTGCGTTCGCTGACCAATTAATCAACCGATCAATCGATCAGTAAACCAGTCGATCAATAAACCAATAAATCAATCGATCAAATGCTCGATCAGGCAACCAATCAATCAGGTAAATGATCGATCAATCAATTAAGAGATCAGCTAAACCAACAATCTGATCACTTGATCAATCAATTCAATCAATCGATAAATCAGCTAACCAGTCATACAGCCGGTCATGCCGTCAAGTAAAAATGCAATCATACAACCAATAGGTAAAGCCAACGTGAATCACTTAAGCGATCAATCAATTAGTTGCAATCGATCAATTTGTCATTTCAAATCAACTTTCATTTGTAAGAAAAATTTCATCGATCTCTAAATGAAATAATTCAACAATCACTCTCATAATTGCCATAAATAATATACACTTAAATGACATTTAAATGCAATAGGCGATCCTATTTGCAAATATATCTCGAATGACGAATCACAACTTTGTAGTATATCCTTCGTAAACGTATGGGGATATTACTGAAAAAAAAAGATTAAAAGATTAAACGAGTACGAAGATCATCATCACACAGATTAATAGCTAAAAATAACTCGAAATTCCTTTCTATTTTCATATCATAGTTGCAGATTTAACGAAAAAAAATTGAAAAAAAAATTTGAAAAAAAAATTGAAAAAAATTTTTACGATAGACGTAGGCAAAAAAGAACTTACGTCAAGCAAAAACTTTTATGTATATGTCATTTGAAGAGTGAAGCACTGTGATTCGATTTTGAGAGTTGAAAGTTTCAAATTTGAGAACGAAATATGAATCAACGGCTTAAAATTTGCCATCTCGAACAGCTATCCTTCCAAAGGTGAATCAACTCAATGGTGGAAAATTTGATGCTATTGTAAACATTTTTATTTGTGTCAAATGATTTGAGATCCATTTTTTTTCTTTGCGTATGACGTCACCTTAGAACGTCACACAAATAGAAACATCGTTAAATAGATATTTTACTCTTGAAGAATGCTTCATTTACAGTGAAATTAAAAATTAGAGCCTAAATATAAATTTTAAAAAAAAAACTACAGACTTGGGCTTTTATTTGTATAATACGATTGGTAGATCGTTTTCATCATTATTCGTGAACTTATCCACTTATAAGATGGTGGCCATTGAGTTACCTTAAATTTAACTCAGTTATTGTCATCGTATTGATGGTAAAAACTTAAAATATTTCGAACGATATTTGAAGCTAAGCGATCTTTAACAGATTTCATATCGTATGAAACATGAGGTTTTTAAATCTCACGGAGCGATATCCTGCTCTATAGATTGATGGCATTTAATAATCGATGGAACATATATACCAAATGAAATTTTAAAAAAAAACCACTTGGAAAATTTTCACATAGTATCTAATCCATAAGACAGAAGATATTCCATTATTATTGGAAGCGATAGTTTTTATTTTCCAACGTTGAATTTTTAATCTCTCTTTCCGATGAATTCAATAAAGATAATTAATTCGAGATCTAACATAATTTTATCATTTGATTTATAAGTTTGTAGATATCAAATTTTCTATCGTTTTGTGCGTGTATTTATTCCCTTTAATAAGAAATCTAAAATATTGTTATTTATTATTGCAAAAGGAGAATTTCTATATTACAGAAATAAAAAATCTTTGAGCATTTTCAAATCATTGTGAAGGAATCTACTCCTATTTGCTGTAAATACTTACTAAACGTTTCTCATCTTTGTCGATTTATTCACAATAAAAAAAAATTTTTTTTTTACTTTGTTAATTCTGCATAATAATTACTCAAATGAATGAATTTAGTGACTGAAATTATTTCGTTCTTCAAATTCAATTTAAAATAAATAAATGAATAAATAAATAAATAAATAAATAAATAAATAAATAAATAAATAAATTCTCTCGTGGAATTCTTTAGCAAGGAAAGAAAGAGTGAAGCAGTAGAGTAAAATAATTTCGAATACTTTCTTCGGGGAAAATAATCGAAATTATACAGCGTTTGTTGAGATCAACCTAATCGTCAAAACCCTCGTTAAACAATTATGAACAACAATCCTTTATAAAGCAAAAATTCAAATTTGCAAAACTTTGCTATAGAAACGAAAATAAAAACGTTAATGTTTTTACTCATAACGAATGCAGTAAGTAGTCCGATCGATATAGAGTAACGAACCTTTATCATGAAGAAAGTTGACGTTATATGTTATACATAAAGTGAGATCCTGAATCTTTCGACGTATCATGGACAGCGTTTTGCGAATCGTGTTTACGATATGCTTCTGAATCGTGCAACGTCAAAAATCTGCTCTTTAGGAGTCCTAAACCAACTGCAACGACCATCTCGTTAACACTTGCCACATCCACCACTGTACGAATTCGACAACTTCAGCAATAATCTACCTATCACGCCATTGCGAGGTTTATTTATTGCACTTAGGCAAGCAACATCAACGAAAAAAATAAACAAGAGAAATATCATTGGCATAGTTGATGGAATGAAGACGAATGTTGTCGTCCTCTTTCAAGATCTCGCCGGAAGTAGCGAATTTTCCTTCANCCCTCCATACATCCTAATTCGAAACATATGAGCATAACCAGAGTGGGCCTATCACAAAAAAGCATGCAATCAAGCAAAGCATAACTGTACAAACCCGCCTTTTATTGAAAAGAATACACTAATAACCAGCAATACGAACAATGCAAATCATAGCTAAGATGCATTACCTTAGATTAGACATCGTAATAACTTCCCTAAGTTGCATCATACGGAAACGAGCCCTATCAGGAGGTGAGACAGCAAATCTCGATCTCAAATACAACAACCAAAAGAAACGACTCTTCAAAAACTCCGGTAATATATTAATGTCGTGAAGGGAATGCGAAAGCGACGTGAAACAGAGCGCTAACAACGATGGTGGAGAAGTCCGTAAGCGTATCACCTTGGAACATGTCATTGACAAAGATAAAGGAATATCCGAACCACCACATACTAAAATAAAAAAAAACAACTGTAGAATTAGAATAATCCAAATATGGTATTTAATTATTTATATGCCCCGGGGGCGTACGTTGTTTACAGCTGCTCAAAACCAAAGATCATTAATTTTCATATATGTTCTATTCATATCTATCAAAATGCTGCGAATTCCTCACTCAATTCACTAAAGCAAAATAATTTACTCACAGATAAGCATTCTGTAAAATACTATTGAAAATGCTGCGAAAAGAAAAATTACATATAAGTGGGTATAACTAAGAAAAAAAAATGGATTCCTTAGTAAGTATTGAACTAGTGCATTGCGAGATGCTATTTCCTGGCAAAAGTTAGAGTCCAACCAATAATATAACACCTCTTTTCATGATAGGTCCGTATTTCCAACTTTTTTCAGTTTTAGTTTCATATTCGCGGAAGTATCATGTTCTCCCTAAGTTCCATTTCATGGGGATGAAGGTTTCTATTTAGCAAAGGTTCCAAGTTCAAAACAAGAAGAGCACTCAAGCATCTCTTATGAGTGTCTTAACAAAATCCAAAGTTTGAATAAGACAATTTGCGCCACTATAAGTAAATCCACATAAAATTACTTTATAAATGAGTTACTCACTAAATTTTGTGCTTTCGAAAGTGTTTTTTCGACGACAGAAAGAAACATAACATCAAAAACAACAAACAAACAAACAAACATACCAAAAAGCAATCCATCAACGAAAGCGGCGGTATGCCACAGTCGGGCAGCAGGCTCTTTCATACAATTAATTCGTGTCCACCTTCCTTTCACTAGGCGTTCCGATTGTGATGTGAGAATCTCGATTCTCCACGAATCCGATAACACCAATCCATCGGTTGAAAAACCACCATAAAGCAGTGCACTGTCAGATCCTACTGCTGTCAACGTGCACCATGAACGACCACATGGTGATTGCCCTAACACATCGCTGAAATCAACTCCAACCTAAATACCATATAGAAATTGACTTCCCCTCTTATGTTGACCAACTATTCCTTACACTACTAATTAATGAAACCTGTGTCCACAGTGGTCATCATCATAGTGTAATACCCAGCTTAGCCATCGATAGTTCCTGTCGAACAACACTCTTTGATCTATCCTCCCCAAGATGTGAGTAAACAAAAATCATTATAAAAATAACTTGTCTTGTTTCACTCATCACTGAAGACACTTCTCAAGAATTGGTTCACCTAGGAAGTGCTAAAATAACTTTCGGTCATGAGAAGGTAGAATACTAATCCCCCCTTCCCCCCCAAAAAAATTAATGGGGATCCTATTCGTATTGCACTAACTATATCTCAATCTATTATTACTCATTGATAAGTGAGAGTTTATTTATGCTAACGCTTTCAAGTATTTTTCACTGTCTAAGCTATTAGCTAAACGCAACGAATGCATTCTTGATTTGAATAAATAAATAAATAAATAAATAAATAAATATAATAAATAAATAAATAAATAAATAAATAAATAAGCTGTTACCAAAATGTCCAACTTACACACTGGTCCATATGAGTGTTTCCAAATCAAGCAGATATAAGTCAAAAAGTCGCTCTCCGGCATGCCTTCCACCAAATAGAAGAACACATTCTCGATGCTCTAAATATGTGCTCGACGATGCAGCTCGTGCCGATGGAATTGAACCACTCGTTCTACATTTTAAAAAAAATATATTAGTTGACACTATTGAGATATCATCTTTATAATTTATAACCTTGAGCCATTTCTTAAATGATTTCATTGAATGAAAAAAAAAAGCCTAACGAAGAAAAAAATTTCCCAAATATAAGACAATTTAATTATTAATTTTATGTACAACAGATAAGTTAATGCCGAATAATGCGATATACATAATATTATAATCATAATAATGTCTGCTACCCTATGAAGCTCACGAATAGATCTACTATTTTTTATTTACAGATTTTTTTCTAAAAAGCTATGACTTTTCAATAGTGTACATAATTTCATTTAGTTCTTGGAGGATCAAATAAGAATTGGATGCAAAGTTAATTCTCCATTTGACAGTTGAACTTAGTAAATCAGCTTCCGGTGAAAGAACGAGATGCGTATAAAAATTCCTTTTTAAGAAAATATCTGCATAAATATTGCAAGTGATACAAACGAAATATTTCCTATATTTCAATTTTATAGAAATAATAAAGATGGCCTACCTTAAAATGCATAGAAAAAAAAAAGGATTAAAAGACTGCAAAGTGAGTCAGTGATATTTTTATTGATGAAGAAAGAAAGAAAATATATGAAAAGGACCATATACTTAGAGAAGTAGTCCATTAAAATAAACCATTATTTCTTTTTAACAGTGTAAATTTTGAATATCCTCAAATTCGACGTTAATTTATATATTCAAAAATTGTGCAATGATATGATAAAAAATTTAGATAGGTCAAAAAACTCAAAACAAAAAACTAATCAAAAATATTGAAGAGAAAATCGTAAAACAGAACCACAATAAAATATACTCACTTATGAAAAAAATAGAAAAATAATAAAATGCTTACATCGCAACACTCCATCTTATAGGTGCTAAATCATCGTAGATCAATAACTGATTATTCCAATAGAAAGCGTCATGATTGTCTGCAAAAAATTCGCCACCCCTTCGCAAATACAATGAAGGATTTTCCATATCGAAGATCGAAGGACCATAACCACCGAAAAAGTAACACCTGAAATAAAGAAAACTTCCATATCACCTGAAACGTAGGAAACTGTCATTGATGGATGTTCCCCTTCCCGAATCTCTTATAGATGTGATCCTTGCAAACCCTATTTCATTAAATTCACCTTATTTTGGTCATCGGTCATTAGGTGAGGTGATGTCATTAGGTGAGGTCATTGAAAATACTGTGAATGAAACGAATCAATGAACCAAAGAATGGGTTCAACCAACCCTCTAGAGCGTCAGGAAACCGCTGAAAAATATCCCATATCATATTTCATAAGAATATGAAAGGTTTTACACTTTCAGGCTACCGTATAGGCAACTCTTTGAAGTAAATCGTTCCGAAAATATTACAAGAAAGACAAAACGGACGATTACCGAAAGACGAACAAATATGCCTCTAAAAAACAAAAAAAATAAATAAATAACTGAGTAAATAAAACAGAAGAAGGATAAATACGAAGAATATGGTGCAGCCAAGACTTCATAGAGGTGTAAAGTAGGATATATTTCTTAGAACGTACTTCAAAAGAAAGAGTGTCGGAAGTGAAATCACCTCACCTAATGACCGATGATCACTCGATGATCCTTATTAGTTTTTTTTTTTACCACATTGGAATACCTGTGGCAACCATCAGGCCTAATAATGCTGGATGCATTGACCCACCCACACTATGTTTTACATGCTGCATGGCAACAAACATTCGTTCATAGTCGAGTGCACCGCAGACAGCCTCTTTATGCCTGAAGCCTGGGCAGCTGGGTGCTCAGAAGTATACTCATGACGAACCTCTGACGCGGCCATTCCACCAATTACTCATTAGTCGCTGAACAAGAAAAAATTACCCGCAAAACAAATAATTTTACCCGCGAAATAAATAATTTTACCCGCAAAAATTACCCGCAATCACCTAATGCTTTCTTATATTTCTTCATTTGACCCTCTAAACAGCCCACTATGTACGCCTAGTCCATATAGCGGCTATATATTACGCCATCCGATCGCAGCCCCCCTTGCTAGAATCAATTTCACTCTACACCTTTGTCGTATACTATTCTAATCACGAACGATACAAGCATATGAAATATAATCTCAATGAAAGTATCGAAAAACGAACCTTTGTCGATGAGTCCATCCAGTTGTTTTATCTCGAGGTGTCGGAATGAGTTCACCTTCACGACGGCCGATAGTACGCCAATTTCCTTGCTTCAGATCCAACATGAATAACGTTGAAGTGTGACCTTGCTGTTGTAATTGATCAGTCGCTGAATAACAAAAATACCATACAATTTATGCGTCAATTTTATGTAGCCCATCGTTTCTCAACCTGAACAAGGTCGGGAAATTACGAATCGGAGGAGGGGTATAGGCGAAAGGAGGAATTCCGTATGAAAATTTCGAATAAAATCGTATAATATGAACGACAAAGTGCTAACCCTTCCCATATTCATAGATAGTCATCAAAGTTCATAGAGGCATTTCCCAAAGATGTTGATATTTTTAAAAACGAGGAATCCATCATTTTTTTCTAATCACTTTCGCCAATAAATTGAAATTTAAGACAAACAAAGATCATTAAATGATCCAATTTTTTTGAATGAAGGCCCTTCTTCTTCCTTCTCCTTTCCTCTCCTCAAAGTGCCCTCTCCAACTTCAAAAGGAAATCTAGCTGCAGGGTGTTAATCTTCCAAAAATGGCAATTTTAGGGTCCATAAGCGTCAAAACATATCCTTAGAAATGTCGGCCATCTTGCAACTCTTAACACTAGACACATTCTAACATTTAAAAAGAGTAAAAAAGATTACAGCGATTTGAACATTCAGAAAAGTTTATAAAAATTTTGCGAAAATCTGTCGAAAATCAGAGAGAAAACAGAGACCGGGAAGAGGAAAATTGCCCAAATATGATTCAATTGTCATATATATAAAATTATCTATTTTCTCATCGAAAGAATTCCACTCGAAATAATCTCCACATGTGAATATTGAAATAATATAAGAAAATGAAAGCAAAATTTTTATGCAAAAAAAAAGAAAAAACAAACGAACCATGACGAACATATCCACCAAAAATAACCATAAAATGATGCAACAAAACGGCACATGCACCACTCGTTGGTGGAGGTGCTCCTACATCTGATACGTCACATATTATCCTGAAAATATAAAATAGGCCCCCATTATGGATGAGTTTTTCAACTCTAAATTACTTGAAATTATATTTTCAAGAATAAAACTTGATAAAAAATTTAATTTGCAAAAATCGACCTTTTCAACTATTGCCTATCAAGTTAATCAATATGCAAATTTCCTGTTATTCAGCTTAACTTCGTCAGCAGAGGTAATTAATTGGGCAAGCAAAAATTATTACCAATAAGCTTCTCACTTCGTCTATTTTCTTAGATGAGAGGATTTTGGCACTCCTCTCCCTCTCCCCCATACCCCCATCCCTCCTCACCCCTTATGCGTCGATGATCCAAGTTCTATGGCAGATAAATACGATAAAACAAACCATTTAATTAAAGACGACTGTGTCATTATACCCGCAGGCAATAGGTAGATCTGATCGGTGGGTCGATAATGCACTTGTTCATCTTCACATTGACTATAGCCACCCCAAACGATCAACGAACCCTCATAGTTGACCATCGCATGACCAACCACTGGACGTCCATATTGAGTATCATCCTCATCCTAACGGTACAATGACGATGACTTTATCTGCGTTACTTTGCTAGAAGGCAATCGGTCGATACTGTGAATAAATATGAAAAATTTTGGATTCTATCCAAATTCAAATTTTTTTGAACGGCTTGAAAGAAATTTAAGTTTTAATAATTGTGCAGCATCGATTTTGGTTTCGACATGCTGTTGCACTCAACCACAGTACTAGAAGAACCTCAACATTGTCCGTTAAAGATAGAAGCTCATATAATATGTTGTCATAGAATAATTATAAGAAATGATTGAAATTTTAATGACTTGAAAGTAAAAATTAATAAAAATTCAATTAAAAACTAAACTTTAAAAAATTTAAAAACTAAGTACCAGCGACAGACCTGAAATCTTCATCAAAAAAAAAATTTTTTTTAACACCAATTTTCCGCAGTTGTCTTTGCTAATGATTTGGCGAAGATGCCATTGATTAATACCGATAAAACATTACAGACTAATCGTTGGAACGATGAAAAAATCCCCCTTTCTCTCCTATAATCCTAAATAAAGCAAGCTCAAAAATTCTGAAAGCATATTATTTCTGTCGAACAAAAAAAAAAAAACACATCACGTTTTCTAATTTTATTTTAATTATATATCTTGAAGAACCTGCATTTACTACCAATATTCTTTGAACGAACCCCCTTGCCTAAATGCACCGCACAGCATTATTCATAACTCAGCTTGTAGCTCTTTCATTATCTTCCCGGGTGTTAATTGCCCGCAACGGTAATAGCCCTCTATAATCCGTACTCATAAGTAAATGGACAATTGCGTTAATGGTCTCCCCATTGGAATTCGTTACCCCATTTGCATGTATTTTCAGGTGAGCTGTTACCTTCCATATGTTTGTTATTAAATAAATCATATATTTCGACATAGCAAATAGGAAAACATGTACTACACAATAAGGAATGGTAAAAAACATTTTTAAAAAAAACTTTTGCGAGAGAAAATATAGAAAAATGAGGGAATACTCGCTAAATTGGAAAGGTAAAATTAGGATCGTCTGCTTAGATCATCAAATCATTTCTATTCTTTAATAAGCGATAGGAGCATATTTCACGTTAAGTATCATGATACTGGCAGGAAATTAGTGCAAACTTACTGCAATGTGATAGGTGCTCGACGTTGATTCCCAAGCAAATTCCGATCCAGGTGGTGGTCCCGCAAACATTACACTCCAGCCTATCGGTTGAGCAACGAAAAGTGCGGTCAACCTATAAATTTCATTTGCATACTTGACAAAGTTCACTTTGCAATCTTTGGTTTTCCGGATAAAACAACGGATACAATGATTCCGGATAAACAATGAATTTCCGGATAAAACAATGATTAGAATCAAATATTCCGAATCAAAACTATGCTTAGCAATGAGGAAGCGAAAGAATTTTGTGCTGGGAAACTCTGTAATTAAGAAAGACTGGAGTAAAGTGCAAGCACGATACCGAACAACGGAAGTGGCATTTCGATCCAGGAAAGGATTTCAAGATAACGAATACAACAAAAAATTCTGAAAATTTAATCCATTCTTGTGAAATGCATATAAGAATCGCCATAAATTTACCAATAAACTATAAGAAGCAACGATTAGCTGATATTTAAAGCAAAGGCTGAATAAGACGAATGGCAATCCGAATCACGATGGAGATTCCCATTCTCACCTTGCAATAAACGATCTCTTTCTTTCTAAACTATCCTCGAAAATTATAAAAACCACCAAAAGCCACCAAGTATATCTGCACTTCCTATATTCCCTCAATATTCGTGGCAGAAAATCCCATTTAAAAAACGCATGTTTGTAAGCTATACCACTCTCACTATGCAACTGTTGCATAGTGAATCATATAGCACATCAACAGTGAATGTGCATATTTCCGAACTTCGGTCAAACCGGTTTCCGATCCTGACAGTAACCGGAATTTCAACCGGATATAGTAGTACATAGGTATATGGGAAATAGTTGGACATGATTTGGGCAGGGTTAATGCCGATTCGCGCCGTATTCCCAGCCGTAATCCTGACCAAATTTGTCAGGCTCTCCCATAATGAACTTACCCATACAACAACATCCCTGCCGGGCCGGCATCCAACTTGTGCCAACTTCACTTCAATAATGTACCGCAGGATGCATCAGTGTCATAGCCCCAACCAATCATCTTTATTTATTTCTACAATTTAAAGCTCCGCTTTCTGAAATAATTATTTGCTTAGTTGTTGACAAGTTGTCGCCTGCAGTTACGCTTAAAATCGGACACATTGATAACAATAGAGCTATGAAAAATCACTCTGAGTTTGTAGATAGATAGGTTTGTCTACAAATTTGTCTACAAACTCATAGTGTAGGCAAATTTGTCTGGTAGTATATTTGTCTACAAATTTGTCTACAAACTCACAGTGTAGGTAAATTTGTCTGGTAGTATACAGGTGGATTTGTTAGCGGACACCTGTGTAGAAGATAGATGGGAGCACAGGACGAGGGAGGTTTCGTACCTGCTTAATGTTGAAAGAGGATGTTGGCAAAGTCCCTTTCACTGTATGC
This sequence comes from Baylisascaris schroederi, assembly GCA_006503575.1. NCBI lineage: Eukaryota > Metazoa > Nematoda > Chromadorea > Rhabditida > Ascarididae > Baylisascaris > Baylisascaris schroederi. The sequence goes on along the minus strand of QEWY01000671.1, from coordinate 15,471 downwards.
TTCAAGAGAATTGTGCCCACCTCTTCCCCTAGAGAGGGAGGGGGAGAGGGAGGGGACAATGAAGAGGAAATAAGAAGTTTTAGCAAATTGAGCGCTTTCTTGCTTAATGTTGAAAGAGGATGTTGGCAAAGTCCCTTTCACTGTATGCTTCAAGAGAATTGTGCCCACCTCTTCCCCTAGAGAGGGAGGGGGAGAGGGAGGGGACAATGAAGAGGAAATAAGAAGTTTTAGCAAATTGAGCGCTTTCAGTGGTAGTTCCAACAGTCTCACGCTTGGTGAAGCACTGCACAATGAAATATTTTTTCGTACAAATTCTTGAAAAGCCAACATTATCTGGAGAAAGCTATTTTCAAACTCATTTTTCCTTCAGAAATTGAACCCCACAAAAAAGTCTTTTTGTTAAGGAAATTGCCTCTCGCAAATTTCATTAAAAATTGACAGGTGGGCAATGGGGGAGGAGGAGAAGGAAGGGAGGGGGTTCGAATGGAAGAAGAAGGAAAAGAGAAGGATGTAGCAGGAACTATCATATGAAATGATAATTAGAATCGTCAAAAATTTCATATAAGATTAGAAAAAATTAGCACTCATAGGGGAATGGAAAGTAGAAAATTTAATACTTGAAAATACATATTTATTCATCTCTAATTTATATTCTTTTGCTATTCATCAAATTTTTCTTTAAATTTTCAATGAAAATGATAATTTCGATATTTTTTGTCGAAATTTTCATAAAATGATTAGAGATAAATAAAACCTGATATGTGATGGCTAATGGTTTATACTGTATGAAAACTCAGATTTCTTTCACTCTTTGAGATTAGAATAATGGGCAGTTTAAATATTTAAAAATATTCGGTAATTTAAAGGGGGAGGGCAATTTAAAAAAATATTCGGTAAGCAAATATATCTTCGAATATCTCGAACATGGCCCTATCCAACAGTTCTATCAAAGAAACACCCTTTTTGTGGCCATGAAGTTTATAGGAACTCCTCTCTTTCTTACAAATTTGGGCCTGACTTGGGCCTATAACTTGAGCCCCACTTGAGCCTTATAGGCAGGCATAGGATTGCACCTTTTCACACAAACTTGGGCCTGTAATCATGGAGTTACGTTAGCAAAGTAGGACATTTTATTAGTCAAGTAATTCATTTAATCGATAGCAAAAAAAAGCCAAATAAAAATGTAATACAGTCGTACAGTTGCTTCTGCTCTAGACGTTTATCACTTACCCATATATCAAAGTAAGGTAAATACTATCGAAAGATTCAATTACATCGCTGTCAACTCAGATCTCATCCGCCATTATGTAAGTGGAAAGGATTATCGAAGCAACTGATATAATAATATCTTCTCTTGCAATTCCACTTATCAAGCAATTCAATAACATAACCTAATAAAAATCAGTGAGTACCATAAAACCTACTAAAAACCAATGAGTACTTATGCAAATTTTTAGAAATATTTAATTACAAATTTTGATCGGTGCATCAGCTAGAAAACTGAAAAAAAAAAAATTAGTCGATAATTCTATATTATCTATTAAGTTCTCTAGCTTTCCTATACTATTCATTTGGATATGTCGAATAAAGTACGATATTATTTTCGCGTAATTTGCATATTTACAAAATCGAATTAAAAACGATTTTATTTTTCAATCTGCATATTCCTTATTATCGATTCATCGTCCTAAAGAAGATTCGTTTCTTTTCTCCAACCAGCTGTCACTAATATCGCTAGGTATTCCATCCTTTGAATTTATTTAGAATTAGATAGCAACCAAATGGAAATGTTTCTATTTCTCCATGACTACATATTTCCCTAGATGGATCCCTTGTTGATAAAGCAGCAATCGTTCGGCTTGTTGTCATTGCTAATTACTCAACGATTATTCAATGTTCACCTTCCTAAACGATTATTTTTTATTATCGATAATATTTTTAATATTTATTCATCTTGTTGTAAGTCAACCGTGCAAATTTAATTGCGAACAATGCGCTCAAATTGTGATCAAAAATATCAACGAGAATGATGCGACTATTAATATGGCTATTGGACAACTTGCCACTCCTTTTCAATGTTTGTATATTTATTTTATTTTCTATGTCCGGTTTAATATTTAATATTTCAACTATATTATTGCAACATTACTTCATAAATGTAACAAAAATCTAAATTTACCAGTAGATGAAATTGAAAATACAAAAGTTGTGGAGAATAAAAGCACATGGGTTTCTCTTCAAGGAGTTTACTGTAGTTGCTTGCTTGTACAAACCTCAGCTAATAATTTCAACGTTCTTGCAATGCCTGAGTATTATAAAAAAAAAGTTCCTCATGCAGATTTAGATGCAACATTTAAATGCTTTTTTTATATCCGCCAAATTTTATGAATTTTAATCAAATATGCAAATAATTTCCTTGCTAACACAGACAGACAGACAGACAAACAAACAAATCGACAGGAAACAGAGGGAAGCAGAGACGTGCAGGTAAATAAATGTTAATGATTAGGTGAGTAGGTGAATTTACTTCAGAGTTCGGCTGGTGTCAATAGATATTAAATTAGCAGGATATCTAAACAAATAATTGACTTGTTGAATTTCAATAATATATAAAAATAATTTTTCGTAAAAATTCTCTTCTATTATCTTTTACGCACATATATATATATATACATATATATATATATATATATATATATATATATATATATATATATATATATATATATATATATATATATATATATATATTCACAAGAGCATCCGAATCTTTGAAACCGAAAACCTATTAAATATGAATTCAGCTTTATGGCGCAATTATTCACAATGCATTTATATTACCGATGTTCGCATTTCAGTGTGTGATAGACCGCTCCAATCTATAAGAGTTGCTTAAAGAACTCTAATAGACTGAAGCGGTCGGTCGATCACAAGCGGTTTACCTCTCTTATAACTCGATAAATTTTTTTCTTTGTTTCAATATTCTCTTTGTGTATTTGTTTGTGTATAACATTTTTCAGATGAGTTGTGCTGCACGTGGTGTGTTGATCACTAATGATGGCAATGATCTTGACACTCGATCAGGTCTTGTAGTTGTCGATAGTGGAGAGATTCTATTGGCATCAAGGCAGAAACGAGGCGAACAATTTTATACGCTTGCTGATTCTGTATATATCGTAATTGTTGCGATTTCATGTGATGGATGCCCAATTGATATCAACTCTGAATGCCTTCCATAGAAAGAAAATAAAATAAAATAAAATAAAATAAAATAAAATAAAACCCTTCAAATGATTGAGTATCTGAAGACAAATATATCGTTAAAGGCTGATCACTATGCTGCTATTCGCTGTTGAATTAATTGAAGAATCTTTGAAATAGTAGAAAACAAACATGATATAAGCAGTAAGTATGAAAAAAGTAATATAGTAATAGTAAGTGAGAGTTATTATTGGCATCAATCATTGTAGGTATTAAGAAAAAAAAACAAAAAAAGCATTGACTCAATCCTAAAAGTAATGTCTCTCTCATGTCTATCGATGAAACGATTTTTCTATATGAACGATAAATAAATCGGCTCACTTAAATAGGTAAATTTTATGTTATATGAATGAATTGAACTGAAAAAAGAAAGTTTTAGAGATGATCTTGGAGTTCCATTGATTCATTTACTGAAACTATGAGACGGACGAAAAAATATGCAAACATAATCCTAGAAACTATAAGAATTTTTAAACAGCAATGAAATCAAGCTAGAAAACCTAGGGTATAAATATGTGAGCGATGACCCCTCCAATGTGCCCATGGGGATCTCCTCTCCCCGCTAAGCTCATCATGCATCAATCCCTCCTCCCGACTTCTAACCAGAGATGTTGCCCCTTATGGCAATGTGGCCTCCTCCATCCCACCTTTCGTAGCCCCCGATTTTTTCCACATTGAATAAAGGAAAGAAGAGGAACAACGATGGTGTAAGATGATATTCGACATTCAACAAGCAATTCACGAATGGTTCAAAAACATTCCACAATTCAATAGGACAAGTTGCAAAATATTAGAATGTTCAATCTTTCAACTTCTAATAAACTATGAATGGTTATTTAAATTATTAGATGGATTTCAACTCGAGTTTGGGAGGATGCAAATGGTAATTCGAACAAGTTGAACTCGTTTTCGGATAGACGGGTGGCTAGATTAAGAATTTAGGTGGAATACCTTTTAGAAATCTCACTAAATTAAAAGTTAAAAGAAATGAAGGTATGAATTTTTTGAAAGACTTACTAATACTCAACATTGAGTTTCATTTCGCAGCTAAGAGTTGGCATGTTATGAGCCCTGAATTGTGCTTGCAATCAGAAAATATTAGAAAATATGAGACAATCTTAAATTTTCAAATATAAACTTAACTCGTTAACTACCTGTCAGCTTTGAATTCTCGCCAAAAAAAACTGTTTTAGCACACACAGGCAGAACTATGTTCTCAGCATGCAATCCACTAAATCCTGGAATATATGATTTTCAATGTTTTTATGAATGCAAAACAGAGTGAGGCAAATAAAAACCTAATGGATTTTCCTAATATGGTATATTGTTTTGAAATGGGGAATCTTATCACATTTTTCTATGTTTTGTCAATGGCCTAGTGGGCAATGGTCAATATGAGAAGCGGTCAATAAGATGACCACACCTCGGCGCGATTATGCTAATTTCCGCATTTTGTGAACGCTATAATCGAGCGTGATTTGTTATTGCGCAGCTTTTCAAGCGATGTGAAAAAAGTGTTGAGAATAGAGGCCGATTGATGAAGATTTACTTTTTCGAGGATTTCATTGGGATAATATCACAGATCCTCTACCTTTCGAGATTGGCATTTATCTTTATTTTATTTTCAGGATGAATCCACCGTATCCATTAGATTGAATACCGTATCCGTTATGTGCTGTTGCACTATTTTGCTTTGTTCGTTTCAATTCCTTATATTTGTTGTATAAAATCGCCGCAGATAGGAGGTGCAAATAAAGATCATTGCTATTGTTTGTTGGGTATTCGTTGGGTATTCAATTGAAAGCAACAAGTCTCTCATTCCTCATGGCAATGTTCCATATCGTCTGACGTCTGTCGATTTCTATATCTCTTCCTGACATATATTTGAGGCCGAAGATTCATTGTAGGGTGTCCCCTCCCTTTGGATTGACTACTTTCAACCTGGAAAGAATTCATTCGCGAAGATGGGCAACTCGAAATAGCACAATGCATTCGTAGTGATATACTCGTTCGTGTAAAATAGGGCGATATCTAACGAAATAGCACTAAGCATTCGAATTTCCCCCTATTGTATTGCAAATTTTTATGGCGATTTCACTTTCGAGCCTAGTTTCACCACTTTGCAGTGACGGGAATGGCAGTACACCTCTAAGCTTTTTTCCCTTCCCCGGTTTCGGAGCAAGTATTTGTAGTATTCCCCAGAAAAACCTGTTGATTGCATTTAGTGCCCTTTCATAAATCTTAAAGCGTTATCTACCTTCCATTATCTATTGTTTTCATAATTATTTACGCATAAATTGAAAACAATCGAATTAGTGAAATATCTGTTAGACCGACCGAGTTTGAAAATAAGAAACTTTTTGAAATTAGCTGGTCAGTCACTTGAGCACAATTGTAAATGTTGCATTTCGTTCGTTATTTTATTACAATTGAGGCAAATTCGAAAATATTGTATTCGAAACTTCTTAGTTCGAGTACTAGAATGGTAAGGTGGAATTTTAAAGTTGCATGACAACCAGATGATGTCATGGGATTTGTTTAAGAATCCTTTGAGAGTGATGGATGAAATATAACGATACGCAGTATTGATATCGAACGCTATTCATACTCACTAATGAGGACAATTAGATGAATGATCTATGTATATTGGCGCAATGAAACTACACTCTTCATTAATGACAACTATTGTCTATTGATGTATTGTTGAGGAATGTTGATTGTATGCTTAAATACTTATCGTAGTGTGTCATTAGAGGATGCTCTTTCAGCAGCTTTGCCCATGCCTCTATCGTTATGAGACAACTGCAATCGCCGATATCACTCAAAAATGTCGTCAAGGTGAATTTTCACATATAATAATTAAAAATTAAATAAATTATTGCTATACGAATATCTTCGAGTCTATCGACTTGTATGTTTATGGCCAATTTGTCCTTTCTCTGCTGTCTTATCACTTAGCCGGTTTTTTGCTCGTTTATGGCCAATTCATTTATGGCCAATTCATTTATGGCCACAAATTTATATATATTGTTGAATTCCACTCCTGCAACGCTTAATTAATCACTGTACCGAATAATTTAGTGTTTATTTTGTGATTGTCTTTTTAGATTCAACCGATGAAAATGGTTTTCTATGCAAATTTACTTGATGACAGCCGTCTGTCGGCGATTTCAAGTTATCTGGCACCTATGAAAATTACTCACTCGTTTATGTTATTTACTAAATATTTCCGTAGATAAAAGTAGATTATTTAATGAAACTAACCCATCTCCTTGATGGACAATCTATTGCTTATTCAAATACTTGCGGGAATCAATTGAATAACTGCCCAGCAGCCATTTGGTATACGGTAATATGTCCTGCTTATTTCAATTTGTTTTTTTTTTTTCACGATATCTCTAACAGTGCTTCATCTTTCGGATTTCTTCGTTTTGGATGTAATCACTCGTCGAAGTGCAAATCCTTAACTTTTCTACACTTCTAATGGTCATCCTGAATCTTCTAATGGTCATCCTGAATCTTCTAATGGTCATCCTGAATCTTCTTTCATCTGTTGCTATGAGGGATCAAACTGATATCCACATATCTTCTCGCTGTTTTTAGTTTCATTCAGTATATCTTTTCATCGTTGAGCCTCAACTAGCATACTTTTTCTCTTCGAGAAATCTTTTACACGAGATCATCGCCAACGGTGACCTCTTCCTTTTGATAAATAAAGTAATCTTCTTTACCTTTATTACCTTTAAAAAGGTTATCTTCTTTACCTTCATATTCATGGAGAATCATCTTTCCTCGATAGCCGCTGGATATCATCGTTATCACCATCAAAAAGAATCATTTAATCTTCAAGCTAATTTTTCAGTTTAATTTTCGTAATGCCATCTGCAAATAAGCAAAGAATTTTGTAGTCATTAGGTCTACTTGCTTAGTAATATCTCGCACGTATAGTTATAGATCAGCCGAATTTTTTATTCATCAAAACAAAAAAAAAAAGAATGCGAATGATTTACTTTCGGTTAGATTTTTTCAATAATATTTTAAAGGAAAATAATTAGATCATATGAAATATTCGTTGATTGATTCGATTTTCAAAAATTCGCTTCAAATAATTTTTTTCTTCTCAAAGTTTATTTTAATTTCCTTAGATTAATGAGCATTCATTCAAACATATCTAATAATTACAAAGCATTTTTCAATTATTAAAAATTCACTCAATATTGCCTCCTATTTACCACATAATTAATGAGCACATTTTTCGTCCGCAGTTAAGCAATCGATGAATCAGCATAAGGCACTCTTCCTTCCCCTTTCCAGATCCCCTTCCTGCCAACCTTCGAGATATTAAGCCCTGAAATTTAGATGAAGTTATAGAACCATTGTTAATTACCGCTATCATCTCATTTAGGCTACTCTCTTACCACAGTCGTCCCCACCCCCCCTCCCCTCCCTCCACAACACCTCTTTCCTCCACCGCTTTCTCCCCAAATTTCCGCCACATTGAATGATTGTGAGCCTGATCTTCATTATGAATTAGTATTAAGCAATATTATTAATCGAATATGAGTGTGAGGATGAATATTTTGAAGGAATCCTTAATTTTTTTTTCCAGTACGTTCATCCTCACAGACAATGTCGGCGCTTTTATTAGCGAGTGGTTCACAGATAAGCACAATGCGGTTAACAGCAACGATTACATGTCGAGTGACCACTGCGAAATCAATTAAGCGAAGTCCATTCCCAGAGAATATGCGAACCAATCGTGTGCAGCCGACTTCAATTCGAGATGGTTTCTTTTAATTGATTATATTTCCGCGTATAATCTGAATGCATTTTAAATATGGCCAAGCGATGAATATGGCCAAAGCATTATTTTGGCCGAAGACTAAATGGCCAAGAGATATGCAACAGCTTTATTTTCTCATGTGTCCTTAAGCTTTTTGATCCATGGCCAAATCCTAGGACAGGAAATGTGACCCTATGACTCCCGGAAATGTATTCCTCCTCTTCTCTTCATTCATCCTCTCATAAAAGTGAGTATTTATAGAAACTACAAAAACTCGATTCTTTACGTCATCATAATCTTTTGAGCAGTCTATAGAAACGTTAATTTTTCTTTTACATTCACGGAATACAGTATAGCCCGAAATAAACGCCCCTCTCTGTAGTTATAATCCTCTAAAAAATGTCCTTTCCTTTATTATTGAATTATTAATAATTTTGAAAAATAAATGAATTTTTGTAAGGTTTTATCCGATTTAATATGGCATATAAGTTCTAATCAAAGAATAAATAATGTATAAAATTTCAGGTCACGTACATGCAAGCGATGAACCAATTCTTTCAACTGTTCCACCTGGTTATTACTATGGAATGCCATCTTCGCGCACTTCTGAAACTATAATTATAAAAAATTCAACGGATATACGGAATGAGAGAAAATTCTCGAAATTTTGAAGAAAAATTTTCACTTTTATAATTATAAAAATTTATTTTTTATTCATTGAAAGACAACACAGTAGTGTAATCATTAAGCATCCTTACAAATGAATTTCCTACGAATTTCAAAAACATAAAAAATTTTTTTTCATCTTTCAATTCGAAATAAAATTCGAGGAAATTCCAAATTATTATTATTTTTTTGAATATCTTTGAAGTGCAAAAAAAAAATTTTTTTTTCAAGAATATTTTCTTCGAGTATTAATATAAAATTTTTATGAAAATTGGGTACTATATCAATTTTTGGTTTTTTTTTAAGTTTATATATTCATAAAACTAATCCGATGTTACTTTGACAAAACGATGAGGAAGAAGTAATCAACGAGGGAATATTGTGGAATTAGCGATCAAAGGAAAATACTTTAAACAATAAAATTATGAAGTCAAATGCTCTTTAAGATTTATATAGATGTATTTAGTGTTAAATACATAGTATATGATGAGGTCATAACTAGAGATTAATATATGAGCTTTCGATAGAATTTAATTGCGTCCAATATACCGTAAAACCTCGAAGAACCCCCCTCTGAAAACAATCTCGGAGGTTTTATTCAAGACTTTATAGGATCTTTACTACCTCGCAAAAACTTTTTTTTGCCGCCTTGTGCGGATATTGCATTTTTAAATTTTGTGCAGTAAATTTTGGATATCATATTCATTGAGATCCTCTCTTCTTTTCTTCGAATGAATCATAATTAATACTAAAATAGTGCAAACATTTTTTGAGTTCAATTACTTTAATTAATGCAATTTCTATACGTTCACAATATTTTTACTCAATTTCCATATAGAATTATAAAAAAATAAATGATATAACGATAAATAATTTAGCTCCTTTTTTTAATTTTGGTCTTTTTTTTCTAAAATTCATCGAAAATTTTGTTCAGCCTAAATTTTCAGCTAAAAAAAATTCATTCCATACTATCTCGTCCATCCCATATTGTGATGAACTAACCAAATAACTGAATACGGGACAATGACCGCAAACTTTATGTTAGAATTTTCTATTTTGACTATCGGGATACGTTTGTTATTATTTCTAATCCTAGAAGACTCAATATTTGGGCAA
>QEWY01000663.1:237505-285191 GCA_006503575.1 Baylisascaris schroederi | reverse complement strand
TCCGGTGGATATTCAATATACGGTCGTTCATTCGACGATAAGCCCAAGCAAATCGATTATCATAGGTTGTTTTATTTATTAGGTGGGTGGTCATCATGAAATTTCACAAATAAATATTGGAGTACTGATCCAATTTTTAAAGCTTTCTTGACAGTTTTTTCTCGTATTCGATACGGAATTTTCGAATTTTAAAACAGTTAGTTAATAGTTATAAAGTAATTAATAATGTTTTTCAGTAATTAAAGAGTTTAATTGTTGTTACTGAGGAATTTAACTACTATTGCATTTAGTGAAAAGATAAGCACTATCGATAAGAATCGAGCTTTCATTGGGCCTCTAAAATCCACAAAAGTCGTGCGATATTGTGAAGAGATCGAGCCTCATTTAACGTTGAGGGCATTTAGGATCTGACTCTGAAATTGTGTTCTCCTCTGTTTCCTCGAATTTGATGAATTTTCAACTTTTGCAAATAATCACTTGCGTTCTTTGAGTGCTTTGAACTGAGCTATTTAAGATAATTTAAGGTAATTGCTCAAGAGAATGATTTGAAATTCTCAACGTGTGGACTATTGCAGCAGGAAATCAATGCTGTGCTGAGGGGGTAACACCTCCATAATGGCACGGATGTGACTCGCATTTTGCCTGAAACTGTGGTTAATGACGACGCCAATAGAACCCTTTTTTTCATTTTCTGCCCCTCAGAAATCTCTGCCTTGAAGGAAATTCTTTGCAGATATAGTACTTTTATGAATACCAGGCATTCAGTGTATATTAGAGAGAAAGTGGCGAAGTTGAATATGCTTCGTAAACAACGCTTTCATTTATTATACTTCAAAAGCTGCCTTAATAAAGTTGTAGTTGATTTTGAAAAATTTCGTATGCCGTTAGAAGTTCTACTCTCTATACCTATAATGGAATTTTCGAGCATGAGTTATTTCTAATTCGCATGCGAAATTGATCTCTCTTCTCTCTCCATTCGGAAGTGTTTTGCTCAATTCTATAACTAAATGATGCGAATTACTTGATTCGGCGTTCAATTTATGGAAGCTATACTCGATGCTTTCGTAATTCTTGTTTGATGATCATTATATTGCAGGCGCGGTGTTCTATTGATGTTAACGCATGGTGCCAAAAGCAATAAAGTCGACTCACAATTCTTCATATGCTTAGATATTCCGAAGGCAACCAACGATGGGATAGCGTTTGGATATGTCGAAGAAGGTAAACTTCTTTTTATTTCTTCCCATTTATCTATTCATTATTACTCTCCAGCTTCATCGAAATACGCTTTTTCTATGATGTATAGTTTTTTGCTGAGAATGTTCTTAAAATACTAGCGTGTACGATCACTCAACATGCAAATTTGGCTTTCCTCGTAGAAAACAACAAGAATTCACGACGCATGTTGACTGCATAACCAATGGATAATGCATATGCACCGACGTTCAAGGGCACCTACCTATTTAGTAATAGTGCAGTAGAATAAGTGGGTAGTGAGGCATGAGATGAATACCGAATAGTGTTTAAAGCGGAAGAACGTATAGAATGCAACTTTTTTATCATTAAATTCTATTGAATTGAATAGAAAGTAAAATATTGCATTGTTTACTAGTTGGCACCAACCTGTGTGTTTTTTATCCTCCATAGTTCAAAAATACTTTTTTCATAAGAAACGACATCTAAATGATCTTCTAAAGAATTGTTTCGTGCTTACCAATAATTTTTGCAAATGTGCTTTGATGTGAGAAAATTTTTGCTGTCGAATCACATATTTCTTTGTAGTTCCTTTTTTTTGTGAATTTTCTTCTGCACAATTGTAGCAGTAATATGTGATCACCGAATAATAAGTGATAAGAAATTACCCGAAATTACTAGTCAATATACTAGGAAGTATTTCAACAAAACCTACAAGTCGCTATACAAATATTTATAACAGTTAGACACTAAATTACAATGAGCAACATTAGCAAAACGATCGCAATAGCTAAGCTTGTATTGCCCAGATTAGTGCTAATTAGGGGGAATAAGGTGATATTTCAGAATTGATAGGAAGTTAGCGAACTTGTGGGATATTATTGAAAATCCACCATTCAATAGAGCAATAAATTGTGTAGGTCTACGAGTTCTCGAAAGCGTGCTACAGTATGCTGATGCGAATGGTGTGCCAAGAAAAAAGATCACTATATATGATTGTGGTCAATTGTGAATCTCCCTTTCTATACCCATTGCATAATACACCATAGTCGATTTATTCATGAGCATAACAGTTGGCTTTATGCTATGAATTATGTTGCAATAAAACTTGCAAATATTCAAATAAGAAAACATCATCTCAAGGCGCTTCATATAAACTATGAAGTCATGGGGACGATTAGAATGAATAGATTAAACTACTTCCAATAGGCTCATTTTGAGCCTAGCAAACTTTCTAAGCGCTGAATTTATAAGTGAGAAGAGGCCAGTTTAAGCAAGGCGAATGTTATCTAAATATTTTAATTTTATGGTCATGATAGAGTTATAGTATTATCGTCTGTGACGATAATGATTAGGTTTTCGACATTTTTTTTTTTGACATGGCAGTCTCTAAATTTTCTACAACCTTGGACTCATCTACTTGTCATTCCTTAAGTAAGTTGAAAATTATCATGCTTTCGAATCATCATCTTTCATCTTTACACCATTAGTGGTGGCTATGCTTTTCAAGTCTATAGAAGATAAACTAGGTGTGCAATAGAATAGAATAATAAAGATTCTGAATGGTATTGATGCAATAGAATAGTGCAGAGAACACCACAGTAGGTTCAATAAGGATTCTAGCAGATAAAAAAGCATCGCCTTTAGGAAACATAGTGTACATTGCCATACCTAGTTATTGTCTAAAATAATCATAGCATATAGAGAAATATAAAAGTAAAATATTATATATTTAAGTGAGAACCAAATCAACCCCTTAAAAAATTATTAAAAAGGCAATAAAAATTCAGCATTAAGAGCTTTAGGTTACGAAGAGTTTATCGAATGAATATAATTGTAAAAAAGGAAAACCATGATGACGCTCTTGTTCAGCTGATTGTTGCTTCATTCATCGTTTGATGTGTCAATCAACAATTCGATAAAATAGACGATGACCATTGATGCTTTAATAAAGTGTTTTCGCAAATATTAAATTTACTTCACTTCTTGAAACTAAAATATTTGAATATAATCGTCACTTGGGGAGTTACTATCTTTATGAGGCATCAGTCATAATAGCCTTAAATTTATAGAATAAATAAAAGAATTTAGGTAGAAGAAATTCAAGGGGGAGGGGGTAAATTTTTTACTTGAATTGATACGTCAATTATGTTGGAAATTTTTCGCAAAATGAATAAATAATTAAAAATTTTTCGGGAAAAAGTAGTTGTTTGCTTATGAAAAATTCCCTCAGTTGGCTGAGAAGAAGTAACGTTTTAGTGTAGTTCTTTTTTTTTCGAAAAATACTATCAAGTACAGTTGTCGCAAAGAAAAAAGTGAATCGGCAACAATCCTTCCCTAACTATGCTAGTCTTAGATAGGAGAGCGAAATTTTACGTACATAATAAACAGTTTTAGTACAATACTTATGAAAACTAAATACAGTACATGTTATGGTTTAGATTATATTTATAACACAAACGAGGGAATCTAGGAAACTAAATTCTCTTCAAATTTCATTGTAATTATATTGTAGCGATTACTGTTGATGACCGATTTCGATGATATTCAATTGCAGTGGCGGTCAGAGATGTGTCTTCTAAGTGACCACGAGTAATATTCGTTGAATAATCGAGTAAGCATGGAAAACGCTTGCATTTGTTGAGTAAAATTCAACGATATAAGGAGCGATTTGATGGATGGTTTAATGGCCGATTTGTCCCTGATGAAGAGTTGATGCACATTATTCATAACGAAGAGGTGATGGACAGTTTGCGATTGAAATGCCAATCAAAAATGCACCGTTAAAGATAAAGTTTTTGTGAGTGGGTGCGAAAGTACGGATACTGATAAGAAAGTATGAGGGTATAAAAGTGAGGTGAAACAGCAAATAATACGGTTCATAAAGAGCATTCAACGATGAAGCTCTTAATAGTTTTCGGTCTCTGTGCCATCGCAATCGCAATTCGACAAGAATGGGACGAAATTCGACGAGAGGAAATCAACGACGATGGCTATAGAACTCAACGTGTCTATCGTTATCTCTACAAAGGTCAAGTCTCGAATGGCCTTTCTAAACTATCCACTCAACATGCGGCTACACGAATCGAAGCTCAAGTTTCTCTTGCGTTCCCAAACAATGAACGAACCGCATTGCTTCGTCTAGAGAAAATACGTTTCGGCAGTCTCAATCGAGACTTACCCGAGCCGAATGAGATCGAGCGCTTTGACATCTTCGAAGAGAAGGATATTGAGGAGGAGAACTTAAAACTTTTGAGCTTACCATTGCGCTTCAAATATGTCGACGGACTTGTGTCGGAGATTGAGTTCGATCGTGATGACGAATCTTGGTCGGAAAATATTAAACGCGCAATCCTCAACCTGCTACAGGTCAATCTCAAGAAGAATAGGCGAACTGACATCCAAGAAGAACGTCGATTACGCGATGACATCGGGATCCTCGAAAAGCGCTATGAGGGAACGGAAGCAATCGACTTTTTCACTGCTCAAGAGGTAATTATCAGCTTTACTGGAACTTTTGGTTATTGGGTTTTGCTAATTCATAGTAAAGATATTTCAGGTCAATTCGATTCCCCACTAGTTCTAATATAAGGGACTTTACATGGAATGCTGGATGCTCTTTCATCAAACGTATGGAAAGAACATATTATTACTGGCACCTGATATCGGTGTGGTAATACAATGCATTTGAGAGTTTAAAAATTGCAATTGTCCCTAGAATCATATGGTGTACATACACTGCGTCTGTAAAATTGACGGGAATTATTATTTGCAGGCAACATTGGAAGGTGATTGCGAGGTTTATTATACGATCAATGAGCTTCCAGTAGAAGAGAGGGGAACAGAAGGACCGCTGAGAGTGACGAAATCGATCAACTTCGAGAAATGCACTAAAAGAATTGAGGTCCGCTACAATCACCGATTCGAAGAGGCATGCGGTCAGTGCAATGAAGAAAGCGAGAATGGCCGCATCACCAAGTCCAGCACCGTCTTTAACTATAAAATCATCGGTAACAAGAATAAGTTCCTCATCAAGAATGCCGAAGTCAAGTCGCAGTACCTTCTCACTCCACTTGGTGAAGCGGATGTCGCAATGAAGTCCGTCGTCGTCGGCCGACTTGAACTGCTGAAGGTCACCAAAGACAGAGTAAGATGGGAGGAGCCACGCAGTGAGAACAAACAGTCGCTAATTTACTCGCCGGAGGGTCTAATCAAGATCGAACGCTTCTACATGAACGGTGACGAGGAACTAAGAGAGGATCACCCCTTCAGAAAAATCAATCACAAGCAAGAACTAATCGAGCAGACCGTGCAGAAGATGGTTCGTGCCATGTCTGAAAAGGAACTGGGAATCGAGCCTGAAGCAACTCATCAAATGGCCCGACTCGCTGAACTCTTTGGCATGTGCTCAAAGCAGGAGTTGCTAAAGATTGTGGACGGACTTTGCCACCAACGTCAATTCGATGAAAGAACACAAAAGAAGGTGTGCGACATCTCAGTTGACGCATTGGCTTTAGCAGGTACGAAGAATACCATCGAGATTCTCGTTGAGAAAATCGANTTTTATCTAATAACGCTGCTTTTGGGCAAACGTTGCGATGCAAGGCAATATTAAATTTGCTCAGAAAGTAATTTAGGCGGCCTAGTAAATCTTGAGCATTTTTCTCATAGTTTTATCACCATCAATATTTCTGTCTATTGCAGCCCGCATCATATAATTCGTAGTGCCATAGAAAAATCTTGTGGAAATTTGAAGGTTTTGGATGAACATGTAAGGAGTGCATAGAAATAACCTTACCTAAGTATGGGCAACAAATGTTTCGCTAGGTCGCTGCATTTCGTTACATTTTAGTTCGGAGAATCTTCAAGCTGCTCTTCGCCTTGCTCGTGTTGATACCAACAATTGGACCGACAGTAAATATATCCACATTCCTTTATATGAACAGAGCCGCAAAATTGGACTCTCGTTGGATTTGGCCTCTATCTTCACAAAAGATGGTGTTCTTCCTCGAGAACTCATGATGAACCTTGATACAATCGTCGGTGAACAATGGAAAAAATCGGATCTCCAATTTGGTTTCTATCAATACAATATCGAACAAATCGTCGAGGAACTCATGAAGGAAACGGAAGAAAAGTCACTTGAGGAGATTATTATTCGTCAAAGGAGAGGTACGTCGTTCCGTCCAACTGATCTTCTACGCTCACTCTATGAGAAGCTAAACGTTAGAAGTCGGCATGAGAAATCGAATACATACGCGATGGGATACGTTCGCTACAAAAACCTTGACTTCGCAGTTTTACCTTTCGATGCCGAATCTCTGCCAGAAGCGCTAAAAGTTATGCACGATGGAAAAATTGATCTTTCACGATTGGAGGATTATCTTACCCGTGGATGCCGTTTCCACACTCATTTCGCCACCTACGTCCATGATGTCTGGCGTAGAGTTCCGACCACACTAGGTTTGCCTCTTATTATTGGCTATAGAATGCCGGTTGTTGCTGGACTTGAGGGTGAATTTAAAGCTTTGCTAACTCCACAAGGATCTAACCGCTTGAATGGAGCGAAGATCGATATCAACGTCAAGCCAATGATAGCCACTACGCATGCTATAGTTATGCGTACCTGGAATCCAGTACTAAGCTCAGGAATCAAGATGGTGTACTCGGTGAAAGCGAATCTGCCCGTCGATGCGCAAGTCGAGCTTATGGTTAATAAGAAGGTGCAATTGAAGTATAAGGTCAAGGTACCTCAGGAAAAGAAGCAGATGTTTGCTTTACAGACTCACGTGTCTACATACACATCGAGCTGGCCGATTGATCCAAAATCATACGTCGAACCGACGATGAAAACCATTCACATTGAGAAAGAATCTGAGCGATCGCTCACATTTGAGAAAACGATTGGTGAGAAATGGATGGGTATTCGTGTGAATATTCGTGGACATTGGCAGGAGAATCCAATTAGAGTTCTTCAAAGGTCACCTATGCAGCTAATCACTGGTGAGAACGTCATCGAGGTTACAATGGAGAAGACGCGTAATGCACCGAAAGAAATCGTTACTGAATTTGATGCTGAGCTGCTCAAAGAGGATAGAATGCAGAAACCAGAGTTCGAGAGGTTCTACTCTGAGATAGAAGACCAAAAAATATTCGAAACTGAGAGTGAGGAGGAAAGCGGACAAGATAGCTCGGAAAGTGAAGAACGTGAAAAACGTCGTGAAGGTGTCCGTGAGAATCGTCGAAATGAAAACAGAAAGCAACCAACATATAGCAAAGAAGATGAACGTCTACGTCGTCAAGAATTCAACCGCTATGTGAGAGAGTAAGCCAAGTTTTTATTGCATCCAAAAATTTATGATGTCATTTTCTGCTAATCGTTTCTCCTTAGAGGATTATTTTCTTCTACTACTTTTTACTTCCTGTTTTTTTAAAATAATACCTCGCATTCCCATTTGATGCTGAAACCCCCAAATTTGAGGTCATTGCTTTATGAGTTATTTCAAACAATTATAGCATAATAAAGTGAATATTTCTAAGAATATTATAGAATATTATCTCACTATTTCAATGATCTCTTAAACTGATTTTCAGGCAACTATCGTTCATCAAATTTTAAAAGAATGTTTTGAATAATGCTGTATCAATCACTTTGTTACTGCATTATCGCAAGAGTAATGAGTAGATCAAAGTAGCAATAATAAATTTCCTTAATAATAAATAAAAATTAGATGCAAATGAAGAGAATTTTATGCAAATAAATTCATTCAAAAATTTTATCACCTAATTGATTAGTGAGAATGATGATTTTTTTTAGCTTTTTCAATCAGAAAATCGTACAGTAAAGAATAATGATGAGTGCTTCTAATAAATTTTGATGTACGATTAAGGTACAATCCGCAGAAAGGCTACAAGCTTCATGTGCAGATGAGGATCAATGCCGTTGGAACGTCGGTTCAACGCAAAGCAGAGATGGAGATCAACACAGGTTGTGACGAAAAGCTACGTTATTGCATGCTTATAGCACATGGCAATCGTGCCCCGGCATTCGAAGATGAGCGGCGCCAATGGACATTCAGAACCAGTATTCAGACGTTGTATCCTGAACGAGCACGCTCTATTAAGGAACTCTCCGAGAAGAAACACCGTGAGTTCAACGCATTAGTCGAGTGCGAATGGGGAGCCGATAATAAGCAGCATGTCAATATGAAGATTCAAGGTGAACAGAATCGTGAACAGAAGGAGCTCATGAACCGCATCAACAACCAACTTAGACCAGTTCAACGTTTCGACGAGATAATGGCGGCCACCCAGTTGAATGAGTACAAAATTGTTGCTAACTATGAAGTGCGCCCCGCTTTGATGAACTACTTTAGTAGCATCTTCACAGTACTTAAATCGTGGCAAGTTTGGAGCTCGAATGTCAAACAGACTGAAAACGCTGAAAAGAAGATATTCGTGAAACTTACCATTGACCCTCATACGCATCAGTTTGTGACACTCGTAGTTGAGACCCCTCGCGAAAATGTCGAAATTCGTGATATTCTCCTTCCTATGAGAGTTGCACCTCTCATGTTGAATATTCATCAACCATCCTACCCAATTCGTTCGTTGCCTCAATTTGTGTGGAAGGCCATCCCAGAAGATCGTGCTGAATGCGTGGTTACGTCCCGTCGTGTGAATACTTTCGACGATGTTGAAATTGAACTTCCACTCACTACTTGCTATAGTGTTCTAGCTAAGGACTGCAGATCAACGGAACCCAAATTCGCCGTCCTCATGAAGAAACTCAGAAAAGGCTCTGAAGAGAAGGTAAGACGCAAACTAATTATAGCTATTGCTACTAAATATTCTGAATTACTTTTGGAATGCGTTCATAAGTGATGTAATATTTGCGTTTCGGGCATATATCGCGGTAGAGCTATGAGAAGGCTAGCTGCATCACATGCAGATTGGGATTCATTCTCTAGTAATATTTGGTAGTAAAATTTTTGGCAGTTGTTAACAATATTTTTCCCTAAAAATGAGCTGATCCCGATTTAAGAAGGGATTGCATATTAATTCTATGATATTTAGAAATTACTAAATAAGGAAAAATTCTCCTTTTATAGAAGATGAAGATCGTCGACGAAGAGCGCATTATTGAGTTAGAGCGCGTCAACAAAGAGATCGAAGTTAAAGTAGACGGACGTGTGGAAAACGATGAAGAGAAACTCGAGAGAATTGGGTAAGTGCTAAACTTGAGAAAAATCCTATAAGCAAAGCTTTCACAAAAATACACTGAGAACATACCAAGCTTTCATATGCTATTAAGCGTGGTTTTCGTTGTGGCTTTGACAGATATTTAGACCTCTTGGTGCTTTCTGAAATACATAAATTGAGGCTGCAAGAAAATTTGCGCTTGATTTATTGTCCCTTTATATTGTTTTGTTGGAATTAATTTCTATCAGAATGAAGATGTAAAATTTCTCATGTATATTGAGATCGCGGTTTCGAAGGTTTCAGTTTAGATGATAGATTTCGCTGCTTAGTGTTTTTTTTAAAGAGACTCGTGGATAGCACAGCATCTTGTATAAAGTAAATGTCTGGAACTAATAGTGCTGGCTCTATCGTCTTGCAGAATCAACAAGAGAGATGAGGTGGTATTCGTTGAGCTGGAATATGTGACAATTCGTTTCGATGGAGAGATGGCTTCTGTAAAGATGTCACCATTCTTCAAAAATGGACAGTGCGGCATCTGTGGTCATTATGACGGAGAGTGGGAAGATGAGTTGCGTAAAGCTGACAATGAATTGACCGATGACGTCGAGAAGTACCACCGTAGCTACTTCGCGCAGGACAGTGAGTGCAATGTTGAAGAGGAGGTTGTGGGTAAAAAGACGAACTATTGGATCCGATCCGATGGGCCTGAGGACCTCTTCGAAGAATCGGAAGAAGGGGAAGAGAAAGAACTTCGAAGTAAGTGGTAACATGATAATCAGTTGAGGGGAAATGTGCATCCACAACCCTATCACCTTCAAAAAGTGTAGATCCTTGTTTTTGAATATTTGTTTTGCTTATTGTATATTCGCATATTTTAATGGTCTTTTTTACAGTTTATTCTAGCTCTCTTTATTTAAAGGAGATTCTGAAGAAGTGGTTATTTTCAGAGCCGATTATGAGAACGCATGTGATCGAGTATAACCATGAGCTATGCTTTTCGAAGAAACCAGTACCTCAATGTCCTGAAGGTACATTTGCGAAGGCCTCGGATAGGATCGAAATGAAGGTGACGTTCGCATGCCTTTCACGTGCTACCCATGAGGCAACACGTCTTGCTCGCCGTGCCCGTACCGAAGTGCTCAAGATGGACAATTATAAGCCAAGCTTTGTTGATACACTCATGGTGCCACGAACTTGCGTCGTTTTTTAAATAGGTTCCAGGAAAAACTTTCAGTGACGGCGATTAGTAGTAATTGTTAACCTTTTTTCACCATTTGCGAATAAACATCGTTTCCGTTGCAGTAAAATTATGCGAAGTCGACTATTTTTGAAGAAGAAAAAGAACTTTCCATTTGTAGAAAATGACAAATTTCCCCCCCCCCCCCCCCCTACTTTTGCAATAAATATGAAAAGAAACATTTAAAACTGATCTTCAGTAAGCTTCAATTCATAGTTTCCTCAGTGGGCATCACTTCTCTTCATTTATGATGAGCTTATTGTTCGGCAATAATGCTGTTAACTAATAGCGATTGCAGTTCTAGTGGAAATCGAAAAATAAAGCATTTTTTAAACTCATTTTCATTGATACATTCAAATGGTGCTAAAAATTATGCCAATATTGGTTGTGTTTAATATATGAGACTTTTCATTTTTTTGAAAACCGGATCCTCGCAATAGATAAAATATGAATTCAAAAAATTTGGAGTATAGCTAGTCCCAACTATTGAAAGTAATTATTTTGTTGAGTGATTTCTGGACAATGTAGAGTCTTTGGGGGATGGGGTAGTTTACTTTCAAAATTTCTTATATCGGTTCAGCTCTTGAAAGGAAAGTTGCGGCTCTGTACCGATCATTTAAGAGTATTTTTCAAAATTTGTCATTTTCGTTTGGGTCCTGAAGCGAAAACTTTGAAACTGTATCGATCAATCGTTTGGAAACATTTTTCAAATTTTGCCATTTTGGTTTAGGTCCTGAAGCGAAAACTTTGAAACTGTATCGATCGTTTAAAAATATGTTTCAAAAATTTCTTATTTCAGTTGAGGTCTCGAAAAAAGGGGGTGAAAAAATTTCGGATTACAGCCAAATATTTATTGTGCACAGAAAAAAAAACGCAACAGTTTAATAACGCATGGACAACATATTTAAATCACAATGTTCTAAGTATGGCTCATCAAAAGAAATTTTCGACAAATGCTCTTTGACTATATTAGATGACTCAACCGTCAGGCATTCTGTAGACCTCGATGTGTTCACCCGATTTCAGCACTCAATTTTCCGAGCACACTTTGATGTAACTAGTGACTGGTACTCGGGCGATGGTTAACCATTCCGGAAGCTCGTGAGGCTGAACCGGTTCAATCAAACTAAGCCTTTAGGAAACATACAATTGAACGTAACAACGATGGGTGCGAAGCAAGTTCAAACGGAGATCCCAGGAGCTGGAAATTTTTTTGTTATATCGGAAGGAATTAGTTCTACAACGATACCTTTCTCGGAACAAATGGACGCTAGCCCAATATGATAAGTGATAAAAAATATATATATACCGATACAATCTCCTCCATACCGTGAAATGTTTCACTCGATTTTCTTTCTATTCTTCACTAATTTTGAACGTTCGGTTCTGACTGCAATTTTTTCGACTAATTTAAGCTCTTTAAACTGACTCAACAAAATCGTTCTTTCACCACATTGATGACTCGTTGGCTTTATATTAGCAATTTGGGTAAACGATTGCACAATTTCAAATTCTTCACTATGGCCTAAATTTAGTGGGGAAAAAAAGAGATATTTCAACTTTAAATACTACTAGTGATTATTTTTACGCATTTTTAAATGAAATAAATACATAAAAAGTTCATCAAGAAATCAATATTGTGGCACAAAAATTAATGCTAATTTAGCATGCATTTTTTAGCATACAAAAATCAAAATTTTATAATGAAAAAGCATTTTTATTAATGAATGGCAATGCGATGCAGAATGCTTATGCAAAAAACTTCTTTTTGTTCATGGACTTATTCATTTGTAAAGATCTAAATATTTGGAGAAACACAATATTGCGAGGGTTTAGAATGTTAAGTCATTTTTTGGCCAAAATGAACTGTTTCTGAGTTCCAGGCTTAGATCTTAGCTATCAAGCTTTGTTTGCTACTTCAAATTTTCCTTCGTCGTATGTGAGGAAAACCTTTCGAAAGTAATTATCACCTTTTTGTCAACATTGCCTATAGGGAATATGCTTATACGATCGATAATCATTGCCATCGGGAGAAGCATTACATTTAAAAAAAAAAAGACGACTAAAAAAACTTCAGAAGGATATTTTTAGATGAGAGAATTCAGCTTTGATATTGCACATTTGAAGTGGCCGGTTGACAACTCATCCGTAAAGCAAAACTTTTCTGGTAGAAATCTTCAGTCGGATCGGTGCCAAATGTTCCAATTGTTGAACTGAAAAATAAATAAGAGATGATTTATGATACCTTGAACTAATAAGCAGATATAATAAACAATTAAATACTATATCACTGTATAATACAACCAGAGGTTTCTCACCTTCATTTTATCCCAATTTTTTTCCAGCGCAACATGAAAGCTTCCATTAAAAATTCATCCTCCGTTGATTAGCTCCTCTCCCTACTCTTGCATCCCCCTCTCCCCAATAACGTTCTTTAGTCTTAGTGCCGTCCTGACTAGTCGTTCTTTCTATCTGCTTTCGCCACTTTTACTAAAGACATAACGCAGTTTTACTTGCAATCCGGCGTAAATGTTTATATTTTTTACTGTTAAAAGTTAAGTGTTAAACATTACAGTAAGCAAATAGAAGATGAATATAACACAAGATGAAATTTGTTAAACGACTGAGAAAGAATATTCAACCTCGCTATCGGATTTCCAAAACTAGGCGTTGAGGAAACAGAACCATAAGCTGGCGTCGTTGCCGGATAAGTCATAGGTCGGGCTACTGGATACGGCTGATACCTAAAATAATAAAAAAGCCTCATCTTCACTTTAAATTAAGAGTACAGTAGCAATTAGAAGTTAATCTGTATTTGAAATATTTATACGTGGTATTCAGTGAGTCGAACATTATCGCGCAATTCTTCTCGGAGATGACGCATTATAAGGATTGAAATGGGCATCACATATTATAGGAGATCGATACAATTTTAATTACAATTGATGCTCACCTTTTTTGATTCAACTCTAATTTTGTACCAATTAGACGTAAAGGTACAAGTAGAAAAATAAATCTAAAGCTTATATGAAACATTGTTATATCATTGATAGATCAACATAGTAGCTAGAATTTTGTTGTTGTTAATGATGAACTATCAGTGATAAAATAGATAAAGTGTTAATTAAGTTTTTGAGGAGTTCCAATTATGAAGCGATGATCTCCTAATTTGCATATTGATGGAACAATCTCTTCTAAATCTTTAAGATGAAACGACTAGGCGGCTATTACCATAAAGAATATTTTCGAATGCTATCGTAATCGAGCATTCATTTCTATTGCTGTAATTGTTGTCAACATTTTATTCACAGTCGTAAGGTAAATCCAATAATCAAAGGTTAATGAACGTTGATGAATGCACTAATATGAAGTCAATTAAGCAGAAGCAATGAATACTCCCGTTCAAAATCGGAAAACACATCACTCTGTTCGAAAATCATAATACATCAATCTAATATCATTTTCACTATATGATGTTAACGCAATTCCGAAAAAAAAGGCACAATATGTGTTTTATTCATTTTTGAAATTTATTTGCATTGCGCTAAGAAAATACTTTACTCATTTTTGTTGTCTTATTGCTATGAAACATTGCGATAAGATCATTGCAAAGTTTTATTAGAAAATTCGTTGCAAAAAATTCATTTCATTTGCAATAATTCCTTGTATTTTAATAATTATTAGGTTGAATTTCAACCAAATTTGTCAGTAAATTCGAACCAGAATGAATCCGTAGCCGCTCTAGCAGACATCGCCGAAGGAGGATACATAGGTCCACGCATTATTTGTCCAGCACTTTGAGGTGGAAACATCGATTGTGGTACAAGTGCCTTGGAAAGTTGTTTCTCCTGTTTGCGATGCTTTGCACGACGATTTTGAAACCATACCTGTAAATAACTCGCACTAACCCACTTGTTCTGAGTCGCTACATATAAAAGTAGTAGCAATAAAGCTATAAATTCACTTATAAAGTCTAGTTGTACCTCAGGTATTGCTTAACATTTTGACGTCCAACCTAGAGCAGAACATCAAGTCCTACTTGATGACCTCATATCAGTAAGAAATGTAATATGAAGTCATATTCAGTGATGTGGTAGCACTACTAGTATAGCATCAAATTTAAAATTTGGTATCTCTAGCAGATATGATGGCAGGCCATATTTAATGGTAATATAACTAGTAGGCATATCAATAAGTTATTTTATTTGGCATTCTTTCTTTTCTGAATTTATGAAATATGCTTTCACTTGAAAATCATTAAATAAGAAACAAAAAAATGTCTTTGAAAGTGAATGAATGTCAAATTGAGTGGATTTGAAACAATTTCCAAATGCATAAGTGAATAATAAATTTTAGATTCCAGGCTAAGAAATTATGGAATTATCGCATTTCCTGCTCCATTTTCCACTCTTTTTTATGCCTCTAATTTTTGAGTGTTGCTATGACTATAAACTCTCAAATTGAACAACGAAGATTGTGATAAGTAGTGATATGATAAGTGCATTTGAAATAGGTCATCAAGTTCAATTTTTTATGTTTTTAAAATAGCTATATTTCTTTTGCTCAGTTATTTGCGTCGATGAGCTATTTATTGTTGAAATATTAGAAGTGAACACCTTATATGAGGTATAAGAGGTATTTAAGTTGGGTCTCGAGACGAATATTCGAAACGATGGAAAGAAGTTTATGTAATCAACTAGCTGATTTAGTCGATAGTAGGATGAAGTGAAAGCCGCTGAATGCTAATCAAATTGCGCGCATATAAGGAGAGACGAATGCACAATGATTAGAGACTCTCAATGAGCAAGCACCAGCAGCACCATCACCATATACCCGTTGGGGGAAAAGGCGAAATGCACTACAAAACAACGCCTAGCTACCGTAATCCACTCAATGAGGCAATCGATTTCGTCATTCGCGCACAATTTCACGCATATTTATTTATAACTCTCTAAACGATTTTTCGGTTTACGGTGGAAACGTTAAACGATATGCGTAAAATTTCGCTTTAAATTGAATACAATCACCATATTACCAATGCATTAGTTAAGGCAATCAATGAATAAAAGTTGCAACAATAGGTAAAATAAGTAAAATTGGAGTTTGTCTGGTGAAGGAAATAAGGCAGTAGGTAAATAATTTGATCAGCTAACTAGTGTGACCAATGGATGATCAAAAGGTAACACTAAAGAATGAGGAACTGCTGCCTCTTCGATGGATTGAGCATAAAATAAGCTGCATTGCTGACAGCCGTATTGTTTCACATGTCATCATAACACAACACTTGTTATAAAGTTATATTCCCAATCTGATTAATGAGTTCAATTAAAGGCAAGTGGATAGACGACATGTCTCAAGTAAGAAAAGCTACAGTATAAATGAAAGGAATGTTTGTCTCTAGATAGTGTTGTATTAGAACTAGATACAGCAACTTTTTCTCCACATTTCTAATCGATCATAACGGTGTAAACAGGTATTAAATTGTTTTCACATCCCACCTTAATGACCTCATTGAAAAAAATGCTCTTTTATTTTTGTTTTGTTAGATATAATTCCACTGTTGTATTTGCTCTCTAGCCGGCTCTTCGTCTGTTGATTTCTTGTCTACGATTTTTTATCTACCTATATTTTCTATTGCTATCGTTTCTTCTTCCTCTATATCTCATTTCGTAAGTGAATATTTTAGTGTAAATATAGAGTTTCATGCTAAATTACAATCACTCAAATTTTAAAAGACGACCAATACTGAAGAAGCCATTCTGATTTATTATTTATGGTGCCATAAATAAATAGCGGTTTCATTATCAGCGGATTTATGAGTGCGCCGGCTGTCCAGATATACTATAGCCAAAGTCACTAATTTATCTTACATATCTTAAACATCGACTAAAATGAAGACTTTATTTATAACGTCGCAAACGCATATTTATACCGTAGTAATATTTATTATAACAACATGACCTGAGAGTTGTAGTATAGCACCGTTCATTATTAGTGACTAACCAGTTCTTTAGCAAATAACTACTCTATGAATGCGTTGACTTTGGCTATGTAGTATATTTGGGCACTAATAAAGAAATGATGAAGAAAATTAAAGTAGGAACGAAGACAACAAAAGGGAACAAAAAAAATGAAGATGATCATAGGTGCATATGCTATCATCACAAGCAGTGTTTTTCCCTCTCTCTCTCGCTCCCTCTCTTTTCCTCTCTCTTCACATGCTCTGTATCTGTTCATCAATTGCCAACACCATCTGTGCAAAAGCTTATACTGTAATTATACGATCAGCTTACAGCGTTGGTAAGCATTGCCACCCGAGAAGTGAACAAAAATCGCGCACATATAAAAAATATCATAATTTTTGTCTTTTTGATTTTCTATTTTAGGCAGTTATATATGAATTACTTCTTTAGTAATTGTAGTTTTTAGTTCACATAAACTGTGCGAATACGCAAACTGATGTATTTCCTCAGAAATATTTTAGTAATGTCGATCGCATTTCTTTAGATAATTCGTGTTATGTCGATAGATCTGCATGGTGCTTTCTCTAGCTGTTTTGTATCGGAGTGTGGATGCTTAGCACAGATGGCGCAGTGTGCAACGGTGGGTCGACGTTCGGGATCCCCGCTGAGTTCGAGTCCGGTCAAAACCCTCCCAAAACATTAATTGCAGCAAACCAGCTTATCCCACACAGACATAATTATCGGCTAAAGTGCGCGAGTCATCATGCATGTCTCAATTGAGTATGGTGTGTAGAGGTTGAGTAACGTAAACATAAATTAGCACAGATGTGCATCAGTTTTTAACGCATTGACCTCAAATGAACTCAATGATATAGGACAATGCTTGAAATCCTAGCAAACAAAAGAACGTTTTTCTCTTAGCTCATTGATATAATTTGTTCACCCCGTCTTGACCTTTACAAACAATGCACAAGAAGATATGCACACTTCATTAAGGATTTAAGGATAATATGAGTATGGTAAATTAAAATACTATTTGTAAATTCTCCTTTAAGGCTATTGAATTGAAAATCGAATTCATTTAGGGCGAATTAATGAAATATTCGCTAGGAGAGTTTTTTCGTATTTGTTAACTTATGAAAGATTTCAACTCTAACGATTCCCCATCGAATTGATCGATAATTCCTCTCTTATCTCAAATAACATCATTACTGGCGAATCACAACAATATACTTCTAGGTATGGTTGCTCTTTTCACAATTCTTTTGGATCTATAGAAGAAATATAATCGTCTTTCAAATTTTTCAGGTAACACTCACCTGTATACGTGCTTCATTGAGTTTTGTTATTCTAGCAAGTTCCTCTCTGACGTAGATATCGGGATAGTGTGACTTTTGAAATGCGGCATCCAATTCGGCCAATTGTTCTTGTGTGAATGTTGTCCTATGCCGCCTCCTGACACTTCAATCATTGTCATTACTAACTTGTTAGAAACTTTTATAAATATTTTCATCGAATATTTATTGAAAAATGAAATATTACTTGTTGTAAATATTTGTGAAATAATTCGAATCAACTGCAGTTCTTTTAATATTGTTCGAGAAACGTCTTTCTCATTTCAATTTGTCAACATTGAAGCGGGTGATATTCAAGCAGTTATACTCATAATATTTTTATCTAAATTAGATATGTTAAAAAGTCATCTATAACAATAACAAAGAATGTTTCAAGAAAATACTTTCGAACAGCCTAAATTCAAGCATAAATACTCCAAATAAAGCACTCCACATATTCTTCTGTGCTAATATTACAAATAAAAAACCATTTCCTTTTATATAAAGCAGAAATATTATTTCTAATCGGAAGTTACTTACTTTGAACAAATAAAATAGATATTATGGATTTTAGAATTATAACTATGAACGAAAAAAAATAATGTTTGAATTCACCTGGCTGGCACTTGAGGACCACTTGAAAGTGTAGTGGCGAATACTGATGAACTACTCTCAGCTTTGATCTTCTTGAAAGCACCATCTGCAATTTCTTTTTAATCGTTTAGTACCTTCTATTTCAAATTTTAATTTCAGGCTTTTCATTATACTCTTTAGGGGTTTTCGGTCATTGTAAAAAATCAATACAGTTTTAGGCTTCAAACAGATTTCTTATGGGAAATGCTTCGATTTGAATGCTTATAGCAAGAATAACTGGTTTTGTGATGATGAAATAATCCATAAAAGTATTTCTTTCTATCTCTGAATCTTTCTTCTTTTTTTTTATTTCTTTCTATCTCTGAATCTTTCTTCTTTTTTTTGCTAGAAGTGAAGTACACCAAATGCTAATTTTCACTCTAAAATACCATTTTTTTTTAATACAACGGTTTATAAAGTTATAAAAAATATGAAACATAAAATAAAAATTCTTCGAAGAGATTATATAAACCAATAATCATCTAAAATTTAAATTTCTTCTAAAATATTTAAATAGGGCCTTCTGAAATAGTCAATGCTTCTCTTGTGAGCGTTGAATTTCCTCTTAGCAGCTGCAAGAGTCTTACGTTTGCGCATAGTGTGCATCGAGATACTTAACAATGAAATGCGTTCATTCTTCACTAATCCTCTTTTGAATCAATCCTCTTAGTAACGTCAAACAAGTGGCGACAATTCAACCATCAAAAATTATTCTTAATGGATAGCCCTTGCTGCCTAAAGCGATCGAATTTATTCGGCTATTATCTATCCTTAAATTCAACTCTCTGAACAAAATGATTGAGCGCTTTTTTTTTTGAGAAATTTTCGCCCTAAAATTGCAATTTTTAAATTCTTATTTGATTCATTTTTGGATTTGGATTTTGAAGGGATTTTTTGCAATAACGCTCAATTCAAACGTATAAGCTAAATATATTTATCACTTAACGAGTATATTTCATTGAAGCAATAATGAAGATATTCTTCTTATTGCATGGATCATAATGAAAGATTTTTTCAAAAATTAGTCACGTTTCTATTGTTCCACATTACTTTGATCTAAAGAAGAGAAAAATATCCCTAGAAGAAGGTCAATACGATATTTGAAGCTTTTTTACATATTCCTTGACAACTAATAGTCAATATTTTTCAAAAACACCTAACAATTTACAATTCTCTACTATAGAACAAAGATCATAAAGGAAATATAGGACGCAAGAAGCATTGAACGATGCTGATGTAATATATGAAATATTTAATCATTTTTCTATTAAATACTTGATGAGTTATTAATTTAGAGCACATATATATTTTTGAAAACATAAATACTCTTTACGGTCTTTTTTCCCGTTTATAGGCTATTTGATTAACTAATTTGTAGTTTCGAGTTCCTAGATTAATAAGTCATAATGAATTATTATATATCATATATTAGTTCCAGAAATTTTACTGAAGTTTTTTATCTCCGATCAGAAAAGACGCTTTCATTCTGATCAGTTTAAATGAAGTACCAGATGTATCACCGATGGGTCGAAGACTCGCTGAAACAGTGGACGCATCGAGTGGTGGATAATAGGGGAAATCGGAAAGAGCATGTGCCAAATCCTTGCCTTTCAACTGATCCTGAAACTGAGAAAGGCGTATCGTAATATGTCCCAAAATAACGCATAAAATATTCGAACAATAAATTTCATATTTAAATTCAAATCTAGAATAAACAATTTGCTATCGATAAGATCGATGCTTTCTTCAGAGATCAGCAACCAATAAAACTTATCATTGCTCGAGAAGTACCACTCAGTAACGCATGATTCATGATCCAATTAGGTGAACATAAAGAAATGAACGCAATGTATAGGTATCAAACAACCAACTGAATCATAGATAACTACATCGGAATTTTTTTATCGTCAATCTCAGCCTAACTGTTCACTTCAAAGAATTGGGCTAATCAAGAAAATAAACTGTCTTATAACAAGTTGACTATCAATAAGAAGTTTGCTTTCGCATCTGAATACGCCATTTATAATATTTGAAGGTTTGTTGCCTCATTTAAGAAGCAAATATATAGCCATATCTTGCGATCACTTCATCTCATACAACATAAAGCAACGTAGCAAATGCGTCGAGTATCTCATAGCGGCAACAAGTTTTCACAATCAAATATGGTCAATTCTATGCATCAATCTTCTTCAAATGGTTTAGCAACCTACGTCTAACAACTCTCTCAACTATCATAGGGTTGAAATTATTTCTAAATCTCCTAGAAAGGTAGTACGAACATAATCTTTATAGTCGAACTCGACAAACCATATAGAAATACTTACAAGTCTATAACTTTAAATCGCAATAAAATTTATTGAAAGCGAAGAATTGTTGATCAAACCTTAAAGAAAATTAAAAATTTTCAATAATATTCTTCTAACTAGCAAACTAGTACAAAATAACTCTCTCAACTTACATAACAATACGACACATAACAACTGTTTCAATGAAATTCCACTAAATTACTAAAGACACCACTGATTACTGCATGAAATATTTGAAGATGACTGAATAGCTAGACCTCGAACGGCTTCAATGTATTGCTTTAGTGGTATTGTTAGTAGAGGGAATTGTGAGTGGTGATGAAATTGACGAAGCAATAGCATTTCCATAATTACTTTAGAACAACGAATATTTGTGGATGCGTCACGACTCAATTATGCTTCGACACTGAGCAAATTATGAGGAATTAGCGTCGCAAACGACAACGAGAATCTGCATTCCAATGCGACACATCGCCAACGATAGGTCGTTTCAAACAAATCAGGTAAGTCATAAGCTTTCTAGCATCTTTATTAAAAGCCTTTATGATTATAGAATATAGAAGATGAAGTATTACTCCAGCTTTGTTAAGTTCCTGTCGTATGGTGATGAGACTACGATCGCGTAAGCATCTGGTAGTATGGCTATCAGATTTTCCATAATTGACATGATTTTCAATAGCTAGCCAATGTAAATGTCTCTAGCAATAATCATTTCTCTAGCAATAATCTCTCATTCAGCTCTTATAAGAGCCGGTCGAGTTATGAAAAACACCAACAAATAGTTTAATATTTATGCAAATTATTTAGAAATGAGACAAATGAATAAGTATGAAGATATAAGCGGGCAAAAAGATGAATTCTAACAGCAAATATATTTAATATCAAATGATTTAGCGCAAATATTAGATGAAAGTTAATCATCATATCCATATAGATGCTTAGATAAGTAAGTATACAATGAAAATTTCATTGCTGACAATACAACGAAATGAATCTTATAATGCTATCTAGTTGAACGAATTAACCAAACAAGCGGATATGATTGAATCACAATCATGACCAGATATATGGATTAAATGAATATTTCAAAGATAAATAAAAATTATTGGGATGGGAGGGAGATTCTTTAAAATAAAATAAAAAATATGCAGAAGATTTACCTGGCTGATTGCCGAAACGGCGGCAACCGTGCTTCCGTTGAGCGCACTAGTCAAACCTTCACTCATCCCGCGGCCGCAGATTTAATTTGTCCCCTTCGAGATTCGATATATTATATTTAATATATTAAGTCGTTTCTGCCTGGCCGGTCGTCGCCCTCTCTTTGCGGCCAAACAACGCTCATTTGCTCACTCGATGCATACTGTAACCGACGAATGTTTCACTCCCTGTCGATTCTCTGCGAAACACATACTCTTTCGTCAAGTTGAGGGCAGCATCACGACGGATCCGCCTTCGTTGGTCGACGATTGGTGCAGCTGGCTGATTGCTGTGCCTCTCATCGTTGATTCGATTATGATTGCCTCTCGGGTTGGGGTGCGTAAATGCGTCGATAAGCCAATATATAGGGATCGAGCAATTTGTCCGCTTCTCGAGGGTACTGCTTACGTAACACAACGGAACGCTTCTGAGACGCCGACGCATACTTGACGAAGAAAATTGCAATACCAACACATCGATGGTGGAACATCAAATACAGGCGCCATCTGTTCGCTTCATGTTTAGTAGGGATCGTTTTGTTAGGCATTCTATGAAGTAGCATGATGTACTGGAATAGGGGAACACTCACTGGAACGTCAATTCGATGTTGGCGAACATGTTCGGGTATAAATTTAGTGCCATCTAGCTATCGCTTTAATTTTTTGAAAGATTGTAATCATGTGTTATTATGTGCCCTTACAAATATGACACAACAACGTGAAATGCAAAGGTATGCTTGTATGTTTGTGTGTGTTTGTTTGTTTGTTTATTTGCCTGTGCAAACATACGAGTGTATTTGCATGTATGCCACTATCTTCGGCGTTTTTCAGAAGTCACGAATTTCATAAACTCCTATCTGACTTCATAAATTTTATAACTTCACAGACTTCATAATTTTCCAGGTAATCTCAGCTTGAGAATCATTGAAGCTAATAATACAAATTTAATGGCTGTATGTGACATTACTAGACTCACCCCCCACAAACCTAAAGAAGCTACAGATATTTGAACGTACTCAAAAATTTTTCATGCATTTTGCCTCTTTGTACGAAGGGTCAATCCGGCTTCAATATAAATGCATTAGTGCATCTTTTGATTACTATGTTGATTAGTCCGATTGGTTAAATCGTCGAATCACTCATTCGGGTAGTTGATTTGGCGGGTTTTTTCATTTATTACTCAATACTTGTGACTTTTTAAACGGCCTAATTGTGCGCTTTCTATAAATGTTTTATGACGTAAAGGATCTGGAAGAATATTTAGAAGAGAAAGCAGCAAATATTGGTCGATAGGATTGTTTCACGCTTATATTAAAATTGAAAAAGTTTTAAGCATTCATTGAATATTGTAAAAACAAATCGTTAGATACACTCATAGATTCCATCATTACACAGCTTAATATGAACAAGGAAAGAGAAGTAAGCGATAGATTGAACGTGCTAACATATTACAGAAAGACCAATCAATAGAGAAGGATCGTTCTTAGAAGAAATTATGGTCGCTTTTTTTTTGAAAACGACATACAGTTGATTATGAAATTACCAACAAGGATCAAAAAAGAAAAAACTAAAAAAAAAATAGTAAAATGAAATTTTTTTTCTCTCGTTCAATTTTGAAATGGAATGCGATTGAGAATCTCCTTATTATCTTATGTATTAGTAGTTATATTAACAGCAAACGAACAAATGAAGAATCAGATGCTTACTACAAGACTAAGTAGAAGATCAATTCTAAATTACTATCGCAGGAAACATTGAATTTCTTGAAAATCTCGCATTTTAATCGTGACCTGCCTTTCTAACCATTCGTTTTCTATACTTAATTCTCTGGTTTTTAAAAAGCGCAAATTTTTCCACAACTTTTCAAACGTATATATGGAATAGCCGTAGAAAAATAGAAATACATTTTATAAAGATAAGCATTGTTGCTGTTTGCTACTTCTTCCCGCTCATTTATTTCCATTTTTAAATTGATAACAATCAAAAATTCACTACTAATTACGAGATGAATCATGAGATTATATTATCGTTATCACCTGATCATCGATAACAAATCATTATATCATACATACTTTAAAATAAACAAATTTTTTTTCAAAACATATTCTAAGAGTAATTTTTCTATTGAGAGAACAATATTAGTTGGCGTTACTTTACTAAATAATCAATGCGAACAAAATCGGGTGAAATTATCGAGCAATTCACAATGAAATCTTAGTTATCGCGAATTTATTTTCAATAGATATATATTCATAAATAAAGAAAAAGAAAAACAAAAAAAAATAAGAAATTTCAAAATCATTGGCAAAATTCTTTCTGCTTTTCAACTCATCAAATAACTTCCTCTTTCGTCTATTCTTATTCTCTACAAATTTCAGAAATAAATATTCCATTTATAAATGGACTTGTAATGAAATATTTCAATAAGAAAACGAGAAGAAATAACACTCGTTGGCCGATAAGAAGAACCAAAAAACTACGCAAGAGGAGTGAGCAAGCGAACGGCGTAAACTAAAGAATCAACAATGTCGCTATCGAATCTATTTATACGAATCAATCAATGAGCAAAATTCGGTTATCAATGAGCAAAATTTGGTTATCTCTCTCAAATCATTATGATCACTCGCCACTGCAAACAATAAGAGTCTACCATATTCCCTCTCCCTTCATACCGCCATTAACTCAACGCTAAGAATAGTGCTTATCTCAATTTGTAGTGTTTTTGATCTACAGATCATATTTGATCTATAGAACTTTCAAAAATTACACATAGAATGAAATAATTATATGAAGCATTGGTTCAATATGTTCACGTTTGGCTATAGTGTTTAACGATGAAATGTCGATACGTCTATCACACAAAGCCATTTAGGTTTGCTCGAACTCTTGTAAGTTCGAGTACACTATCTATTCACCTCAAGTTAGCCCTAAATTCTCTGATGTTCCCTAATTGAGCGGCTTCTTCGCACAATCTCATCGGTGATCATTGTTCAATTCATACGAATCAATGAAATGTTATATGCTTATATCATTGCGTAATGATGTTCATGACGGTTACTACTGAAACGTTCTATGCGAAGTTAACGATTTTGATTCCTTATTGCTTGAAATTTAATTCTCGATATTTTTCTCTCTTTGAAATATCGCAAATGCTAACTTAAATTTTTTCTCTTTTTTTTTTTGCATTTAAGCTCGAAGTAATTAAATGCGAACCATGTGCTTCAATTAAATCAAGATGTGGTATAAAAAATAAAACCTAGTCATTGTTACGAAGGCCTTATCAGTCCGATTCGTAATTTCGATTAAGGATGTGGTTATCACATATTGCTTGAAGAAGATATGCTAAACTAAACGAAGGATAGGTTCGATGATGTTCCCCATATGCTTATGTATTTTCCAACGATTCTTTAGACGCTAGATATTACAATGTTCACCCATATTATTTGATAGCTAAGGAATGCTCTCTTTTTTTCAGACTTTTTTTTTTTAAATTTTGACGACTGAAGTAGTTGACCTCTGCCAATCTCAACCACTTCGAAAACAAACAGAAAAAAATTAATGAACTCACATAAATCTTGAATTTGAATTTAAAATCTAATCCTTAGACCAGTTTTTTCTCAAACCCACCCACAGCTTGAACTCGAACTTTCAAATACAATCCTTAGACTAGCTGAGGTTCATTCCAACGAAATCATCATCAAGCAAAACGGTTTCAATAAGTAGTTCACTAGTCGATTCAACACTTTGTGCGATGAAATACAGATAAAAGTAATTAAGAGATAGCATTTTTTTAAAATAAAAATTGAGGAAGTACAGTAATAAAATTATTGACAGTTAGAAAAGATTCATCATAACAATGACAATGCAGGAATATTAAGATCCAGCACCATTCAAAAAAAATAAAAATAAAAACAGAAGTAAATAACTAAAGAAAAATTCGCCAATAATTCTAAAATTTATTGGTTATTTCGTCCTCTTTTTGAATTTAACCACAAAAATGTATCTATATTGGCGAACTATTAAGGAATTGTAGATTAAATGAAGCCTAAACATATTAAATAATAAACACAAATTAGGCAAGGAATATGCAAGTAGGCACAAGTGTCTGACCCATTTACATCAGTACGGAGGTTAAAAAACGGAAATGAGCTTTGGCACTTACCTAAAAAGATGGCTTCTTATACCTTTATTTTTGTTCTAATGCTAAGAAAGTTCTTGTTTGGTTGTTCGCCAATAAGAACCCGAAAATTACAGCAATTAAAATTTTAAAAAAATTGCATTAAAAAATAGGATAATATTTTAAAAAAGGGTTGTTATGTGGTAGTAAACGATTCAGAAAGACTGAGATTATATTTAAACAGTACCTATTTCCCTCGAATAATTTTCCTAAAAATGAAATATTTAGGAGCATAGAATTCTTTAAAATCATAAAAGAAATGTAAATTTAATTGAGCACACAATATAAAAAGCACTCATCATCGGGTATAAAAATTACTGCACTCAAATAGAAAAAAAAACAACTCAAATAATAATTATGCAAATTTCTTCGCGCATTATTCAGCTTGTCAGATAATGTCGCCATCATGTGCCAGCTGCTACGACTTCCTTCTCATTATGTATTGCTTGTCGTCGAATCGATATACCGTACCTAAAAGAAAAACCTATTGGACCGTAAAAGACAAAACAAATAGCGGGGAATACGAACAATAGAAATGTTTGATGAACAGTAACAACGTTTCCGATTCCCCGATAGTTTTTCTATATCCCATCCCTCTCAAACATTCTTGTCTCATCGGTCAAATATCGTATTTATAAGAATGTTTTACGAAATCCCACGCCTATAAATACCTCCACCTTTTCGGATCAACAGATCCGGAAGGGTAGGTTCCGGATCCGCTGTGGATCAAGAAATACATAGAAATAACACCCTCATTAGAGAATAATAATTATGCTATACTTTCTACTTCGGAAAAATAGACTTAGTTGACATAGAAAGCAGAGAACAAAATACTTCATCACAAACACATCGTTGATGAATGATCATGACAACTACAAGAGTTCTATAGAAACGAAACCTTCTGGAGCCTAGATCAACTCTTGTTCTCCAAGCAAGAGTATTTTAACTCAGCGCCGTTACACCTCTACTCTCCAATCACAGGCATTCACATTATGTTTGGTGATTTAACCACATGGACAGCTAGAGTATACGGCATGCATCATACCTTTGAAGCTGCTCTTCGAGTGGTTCGGCAGGACAATCAGACATCAAATCCCTTCCTTCTTTGCTTTTCGGGAATGCGATCACATCGCGAATACCAACGCTCGAATCACCTTTACCCAGAAGCAGTGCTATATATCGGTCGAGACCCAATGCGAATCCTCCGTGTGGTGGTGCCCCATACGAAAGTGCTTCCAGCAGATGATTCTTTAAATAGAAAGAAAAAAACTGCGATAAACAACAAACGAAGAAGTGTGCTTCACTGTAGTCCCTCCTCTCGATCGACGAATTCCATTAATTACCAAAAAATACGATAGGCGAAATAATTTCCTCCCTCACTGCCCCTCTCTGTTCTGAGAGAGAGAGAGAGAGAGAGAGAAAATAAACAAAAAAAAGTCAACCAAGAAATACAAGAACCAACAAACTTTAAAACTTAGTTCACTCTACCGCTTCCGTAAATATCCTCTGAGAGATTCTCCCTCGCACAATCTAATCACTATAAATTAATAAACCGATCAGCAACATTTCTTTCAGTTTTATTCCAATATAAGCACTTTCGAAATTGAATGATCCACGTGAAATTTTGTATTCTGGGTCATTCTACGGTAGACACATTATTGAACTACGTTACTCTAGCTTCAATGATTCAAAGATTGGAATTAACAGATACGAAAGAATTGCCCAAAAATCTAAGGTTTCCCAAGATGGCCTAGTATCTATGCTTGTTAGCCAAACATTGTTCACAAACTTTAGAGGCAAAACAACGCAATAGTTAATGCCCACAACAATGCTCGAATCTAAATATTAAGGAAGCATCCGAAAGCTTTATTTGTTGATAAATTTTCATAATGTCCCTAGGCTACCTAAGCACAAATTGCCATATTGTCCCAAGGCCACTTGGCTATTTATAGTAAGAAATTGAGAAGAAATTATAATGAATGAAAAACAAAAAACTAACCAAATTTTCAGCAGATTCGCCAAGTATTCTTTCGATAACATATCGTTGTGTGTTTGCGTTATGTATTCGAATCGAACCACCACCCAATTCTACACCATTCAGTACTAGATCATAATGTTGCGCTAAATTCAATTGGAAATTAATTGGCTTATACGGAAGAAAAAAATTTCTTAGAATGGTGACATTTGAGTTTCTAATAAAAAAGGACGAAATTCAAGTAATGAAATAAAGACGAAATGAAGTTTAAGTATAAGTAATGAAATAATAAAAGATGGAAATTCATCGATTCTTTAAGATTGTTCTCCATAAGTTGTTTCAGTAATATCTTCGCAGAACACCTAAACTAGATGAAAGTTCCCTCAACTTCACCCCCCCCCCCCCCCCCTCCTCCTCCTCGCTTCTGAAACAACAAATTCCGTCAGCGAACCACCCAAAACATTTCCATGAAGAATGAACGCATAAAATAAAGCAATAAAATGCCTCTCTCCTCAAAAGCACGCATACTTGGCCGAACACAGTTTCATCAAACGCTATCTATCAATATTTATGCGTTAACTGATGATACTTCTCTAAAGAGACCCCTTCAAAAACTTGGAATAAATAAAAGGAAAGTTGAAAATTTATTTACTTTGCTCTTTCTTACCTTTAAAATAAGATTAATACAAGAACAACTGATAGGATAAACATTAATAAACAATCAGTTTATTTAAAAAAACACAAACTTTAAACATAAACAAAACATAAATCTTTACTGCAATCTCAACAAAATGCACTGTTAAAGTATTGTATATACAACATGCAAAAAAACCCCTA
The DNA here is from genome assembly GCA_006503575.1 of Baylisascaris schroederi. Lineage (NCBI taxonomy): Eukaryota > Metazoa > Nematoda > Chromadorea > Rhabditida > Ascarididae > Baylisascaris > Baylisascaris schroederi. Next base: position 256,137 of record QEWY01000663.1, on the reverse strand, counting down.
AATTACACCTATAGGAAAGCATCGCATTATTCTATGCAACAACACTAACCTGTAATATTCTCAACTTGATCAGGCTCGAAAATTAAGCGCTCATGCTCGGGAATAGGCGCCGTAAATGGATGATGAGCACTTTCGAGTTGACCATCGTCGTTGCGAATAAATAACGGAAAATCGGTTATCCAAACAAAATCAAAACGTTGCATAGCTCGTAGACCTGCCTTTTCGGCAATTAAATGCCGTAGTTGACCCAAAGTCCACTGAACACCTTTATCATCTCCCCAACTATAATGCAACAACTTCATGAACAACGAACATGATCTTTCTACGGATACGTAAAGATGTGCCTTACGCATTTCCATATAGTAATAAGTCATAGAACTCAGAATGGAGGAGATTCGCTTTAATGACAGCTGATTTTCAACTGCCTTGAAATTAACGGTTCATATAATTTGCCATTTTTGTTTCTCATCATTTCCATCGTCCTGTTCTCCATCCCCCCCCCCCCCCCATTTCCCTTCCTCACCCCACCCTCTCCCCGACTCCTCTCTGAAGCAAGGATGAAGACTTGGGTTCGATCATATGCAGAACGAATAAGAGAAATGATTTATGATTTTCGAGATATCTAAACAAGGATCGAGAAAATGAATTTTGCATTCTTTTTTCAGAAGAGGTCTCCTAGCCTCAATATGAAAACTATCAGCATATGATTTATAAGAGAACATCATATGGTCGAGAATATCAACGTGATACGAATAATTGAGAAATGATTATCGTTAGAAATCACTAAAGAAAAGAAAGATGAAAAACAAACAACTAACGAAATAATGGCCGCATCTTCTTCCTCTATATGAAATTCTTTCATAAGTTGAGCATTAGGAATCTGTTTGAACCAAACTTTCTGCGATGTTGTAAAAATACCAAATTTCTGAAAAAAAAAACAAACAAATGATTTCGTTTTTGATGATCAGTGAAAAAAAAATCCCGCTAGCAGTAACGAACTTGCAACCCTCCGTTTTCTGGGCAAACATCCTACCATTCAGCTATTTGCCACACTTCAAATCTTCACCAGTTCTTCCCTACTCTTGTAAGTTCGAGTCCGCACATAATATGCAACACATCGATTCAGCGCATGCCAAATAGATTTATAGGCAACGTTTGCGAGAAAATGAGCAATTTCATTCGCCAAAATTCATAAATCCATCCCATATTGCAATAAAAATTCATAAAGATGCATTCAAAATCAAGAGAAATAATCAATGAGAAAATTTTCTTTAAAAACTTAGAAAGCAAACGGGGAAACCTGTCCTCTAATATTCATTTCAATAAGTCGTTTCCATTCGGCACGATTAGCGCGTGTTATCCATTTTGCTATACCTTTTGCTATAAATAATCTCGCAACAAATTTCTCCATATTTGATGTTTTAAGAAACATCAAATGATTGGTGCAATCAATAATTGTCCATGGAATACGTAAATCCGGCTTATCGATACCATATAAATTATATGCTTTCGTAAATGAGAGTCTTTTAAATGGCGTACTTGGCATCATATTTTTCTAAATTAAAATATAAGAAAATATTTGAAATAAAAACAGAAATATTGAAATAAAAGGGAAAAACAGCCATCCTGTGATTGTTCATATGATCATGACAGCAATCATCTACAATAAGACTGCTCAATGAAAAACTTACAGCAAGAAAACTGGAAGATAGAGGTAAAAAATGGAAGATAGAGGTAAAAAGTGGAAGATATAGGTAGAAAGTGGAAGATAGAGGTAAAGAATGATACTGCCTCTCATTTCCATGAAATCAATAAGGATATCGGTACAAATCTATGAACTTTAAATCAAAAGAGGAAGAGAAATGAGAAGTAAAATTATATACCTCAAATTTTCAACGACGTAGGTGGAGTTTTCTTAGACGTATAGATGTCAGAAAATGGTTTTTACGGGATCAGACTAGTACAACTGCCTTCTATTGTTCACTCATTCACCCCCTTTTTTCCCAAGCGTTTAATCACGATTAGCCTTCCTATGCTCTAGACTAAATCATGTAAAAACTCTAAGGCCTCTTTCTCATTGTCAATAATTCCGTCACTTTACAATTTTTTGCCTAATTACAGTCATACGGCTAACAAAACGACGGAAGTGTTTAGTTGGTAAAATTTCCGCTTTAACAAAACTACAAGCATAGAATTCTTAAATATGAATGACGGAGTTTTATTTGTATCATCCGATAAGCAATTTATATAATTTCTCACCAATTCTTTTGGCCATGATTGTATAATGAGATCCTCAATAAGTTGCATGACACCATTTTGTGTGGTGAAAGAGAGTTCCACATCAACCTGGGTAAACTCAGGCTGACGATCTAACTTTGAACCTTCATCCCTATAGCATCGAGCTATCTAAACAAAAATGCAAATAATTAGTTAGTTAATGTAAATAAACCAAAGTGAAAGTGCAACCAAAATTAAAGATGGACAGGTGTTGATTTGCTGCTCACGTAAACAATAGGTTAATAAGGTATAGCCCGTGGATGCGAACCCCATCGCCGCACAAATTTTTTTAATCTACCACCTATCTAAGACAAATGCTATTTTATATTTAAAGATTTTTTAGCTCCTTGAAACAATACTTTTCTCTCGATCCTAAGGTGCTAATAATACCTATGAAGAATATCGCAGAAAAAAACTTAAAAAATTAACCGAAAAACTTCAAACCTCATATCAACAGCTATTTGTTCACACAGATCAATAAACGTCGATGAATGCAATGGATTTCTCGTATTTCCCTAGATGGAAACAATGGAGAGGGAGCTTACTTATATTTAAGGATGGGGGGGGAGGGAGATGATGTGATTTGTTTCAGACCTTCCTTTCCGATAGAAAAATGGCGAGATCGATCTAATACTCAAGGAGATTCTCTGTCGAAGATGGGTCCCTCATTCTAAAGAGTGTGCAATCCTCAACATATTCTTCTGCCTAAATGAAATCTCATTAACCCTGCCTTATTTATACGTTTAAAAAACCCACTTTTTAAAGACTGTTATAAATCCAAGAATAAAATTAACAAAAAAAAATCCTTACTTGATAATATCTATCTAATCCACCACACATCAGCAACTGTTTGAATTGCTGTGGACTTTGTGGTAAAGAATAAAATTTGCCAAGATTTGGCTTTGGTGATGGAACGATGAATTCGTTAGCACCTCCAGGCGTACGACGAAATAACGTAGGTGTTTCCACCTTGAAAATAAACCTTTATTGAATTGAATTATTTCAGTGAATTTCTTTACATAAATGCTCCCCCCCCCCCCCCCCCCCCCCCCCCCCCCCATCATTCAGTATATAATAAATACCCTTCTAAATATACGTTTTTATAAGCACTGCTTGATGCATATTCATTCCCAAATCATCGTCTGCACTTTCCAAGCTGTAAGCATTTTTTTTTTCGACAACACAATGCTAAGAAAGTGAAAAAAATAACAATAAAAATAATCAATTAAAAGAATAGGGCAGAGAAAAAAAAAACTTACCTCGACAAAATTTGCTATTTCGATAAGAAATTTTCGCATCAAATGAGTTACCTCAGATCGTAACCTATAAAAGACAAAAGTTTTGCAAAATATTCATCGCTCAACAAATGATTTAATAGTATTTTGCCTTAGGATAATGAAATGTGAAGATTTTTTTTGCAAGAAAGCATTCCCAAATACCTGAGTGCTTGTTGCATACGATTAGATCTCAGATCGAGGTAACGATATCGAAGACGTGTTTCTTCATTTGATTCGGATTCCGTTCGTAACGAATACGGCAATTGATTAGGTGCATTATTCAGCACCTCCAAATCATCAACCACAATCTTCAATCAGTAGCAAAATTACATCGACGGTATTGAAATGAATGTTTGATTATTTCACGTTTGAATTCTTTCGATCTTACAGCCAAGTTTTGAGGTGAAATTTCAAAGTTTTCTTGGAAAATTCAAATTTTATTTGAAAATAACGAAATGATTGTAAATATGCAAAAATGCTGCAAAATATAGGTGTGTTTATAAAGGAATTCAAAATATTCTAAGTTCTGATGTAAAATAAGTCATCAAATTTCAACAATTCCTCAAAAAAATGCAGCAAAATTGAAGTGCCGATGTGCTCAACAAAAAATAAAACACCAGGACATCATAGTTATAGAATCAAAAACAAAACGATAATATACATATTTCATACAACGATCCATACCAACAAGATCAAAGGGAACCAAAGATTAACGTCCTCTCTCATTCAACGATCATAACAGAAAAGTCAAATACCCCTATGCATCTATTCGCTTACACCTTCTTGCTGACAGCCGACACCTGCACTCTAATATTTTTGAATTCGGTTTTCAAACAAATAACATCACTTAAAAATAAATGTGGAAATAATAATGTAGGTTAAAACATTTACCTCATTAAATGGAAATTTAATAGGAACCTACCTTTATTAGCTTAGAACTATGGGGTATTTTGTCAAATGAAAATAATACAAACCTCAATATCACCGGTTTTCATATTGGGATTGCGATTTAAGCCTCTGTCCGCAACGATCCCTCTCACTTTAACAGCCGATTCGTAGTTTGCCTTGTCAGCTGCATCCAAGAGATCTTTCCTTGATTCAGGGATTCGAACTTGAACGCTACCATATGCATCTCTCAAAACCAAAAAACGGTCCATTCGCTTGAAGGATAGCCATCCAAAGATGGTTGCCATCTGACCTGTAATGACGAGGTAGTATTCGATGCACTATACTCCCTTCAGCAAGACCACAGATGACTTTATTGCCTTCCAATATTTAAGCACAATTATGGGCTTTTCTAGCGACGAGAATAAAGGAAATAATCTCATTAAACAACATTTCATCGTTCCCTTACAAGATCGAGGTGTGATTCATGCGAGCTAAGTTGGTAAAGAGGTAACAGAAATGGCAAGCTTATTTATGATAATAAGCTCAATATGTTCGAAGAAAATACTTGTCATCCCCTACAATGAGAATATACCATATCCTATAGCTAAAAACTTGTTAAAAATCTTCATAGATGTGATGATTCGCAAGCATAAAATCCACAAAAAGAACAGAAAACTTGCAACAATTAAAAAGATTCTTCAACATTTATCTAAAGATGCTCATTTTGAGCTATGATATACCTATGAATTTACAATCAAATAGTTTGTTGCATAAATTTTTTCATTTACATTGAATGTACATGAGAAAATCACGTAATATATGAATAACAAGTTGAGAAATTTTCTGACAGTTTGCAACATCAAAACTTCCATCTCTAAACATCAAGAAGCATTTCAAGTTTCATCTCTGAATTACATAGATATACGTTACCTTTGAAGTAAATAGATAGACCCAATAGTTTCAAATACCTACAATAGATTTCTAAATTATATTGCTACGGATAACAATAGGGATATAGGGATATTTTTCATCCTTCAGCCGGAAGAAAATTATTCATACCTTTATGATGGATACGTAATTCACCACAATTATGCGTACGCATTGTATAGTCATTAGTTGCACTTCTCAAATGAAGTGTCCGTATCGGCCAACCAAGTGACCATCGTAATAAATTCCGTGTCAGCATTTCCCATAGGAATGCCTATTCGCCTGAAATGAGATCGAAGTGATTGGGACCACTTTCCGTTCGTGATTTCAATGTTGCGGTTTATTGATTTAAGCTACTTTTTTGAGGATTTTCGTCCAGAAAATCCCTACCTAAGTCCTAGATATACCCAAAAGGGTTCAGAAAAAAAAAATTAAAAAACGCCTACTACTATAGCATAGTGAACATTTTTTTCTATAACAACAACTGCATTCCCGATGGAAGCACGAAGATCAAGGGGGCGGCAGACCCCTTGCGAGGGGCTTACAAGGAGGAGTCCCTCTTTGCCTAACATTAATACTAAAATAAAATCCACATAGGCCAGTATCCTCACTTCTACCTGCGATCATCGTAGTTTCTTTTTCTCTCTTCTTCCTGGATTCTTTGCTTTTCTTTATTCGCTCGTTTTTCCTTCTACAATTATAACATTTCAGATTGATTTAGCGACTATTTCTTTACTTTAATAATTAATCTGTGTGAAGTCTCGAAAGAAATCTACTGTAATTGAGGTTTCGGAATTTTTTTTCGCTCACGGATAGGCGTATGGAGCAACGCTGTACTTCTTTCAATACAGCGTTGAAAGCTCTATCAAACTATATATAGCGTTTGATATTCCGGAACAAAAGTTGGAAACCGAATCCACCGGCCGGGATTTCTGAAATCTCGATTTTCTCGATTTTGGAGGTTCTCGTTCTCAGCCTGTATCCCATATCGGAACGAACGGTCTTTTTATTTGTGGTATACTCGGCGAGACCTCTCAAACGATGCATTGGTGACAGCCCGGGAACAAATACAACCAGGAAAAAAAAATCCCAAATATCGTGATTTTTAAATCGTAAGGGGGTAGTACAGGGAAAATTTGAAAAAATATTTTTGTCTCCAATTTCGACAATTTTGGTATTGAACGATAGCATTCCATGAGCTGATCACGAATACATGCATATACCCTGCATTCTTCGTTTCCCCGGGAAATTTCGGATGACAAATGTTATGCACGAAAAGAGTTCGTAACTGAGAGAGTGAGAGAGGCAGACACTCGCTTGAGTATGTTATTCGCAGTGGTCGGCCGGATCTCCGATGTCGATACAACCCAGTGATAGCGCAGTGGGCTGTGAGTGGGAGCACGGTGGTTCAATGCCAGGCTTACCTCCCCTTTGAAGACTGCTTTTCCAAGATTTTCATCCAGAAAGTAACCCCCAGTCCTAGATGTTTTTCAGTGGGTTCGGAAGGAGGGGTTTGAGCCAGAAAATTTCGAACAATGCTTCTTTTTGATACTTCTTTTGGATAATTGTTTGGGGTCATATCTCGGCTTCAAATGATCCAATTTCGATACGGTTTTGAATATTCGACTTGGGATGATGTGAAAAATGTGAAAATATTTGTCCGATGCAGCGCAGACTCAGTATGTGCGCATAGCATCGCCGCAAGTGGTGCCGCGCGCAGTAGGAACCGTATTGAGGATACCTCGGCTCCAGATGGACCAATTTTTGTACCGTTTTGATTGACTGCCTTCACGTGACCTTACTTTGGTGAAGTCTTTCACAAGTTAGAAATGGCCACAGCATTCAAGTTGTAGAAAAACTTCAACTAATCAAAAAAGGAAAATATAATGAACGTTTCGGATATAACCATTGATAAAAGCATGATAAAAACTTAGCAGTAAATAATTCAATTAGAAATTTTACTCTCCTTAAAATTCGTTTATGAAAACAATCAACAATAACAAATTAACAACCCAAAATATGTAAACTTGAAAAAAAGAAAGAAAACAAAATAAAAAAATGTATCACAGTTGCAAATTGGAATCTAAAATATACGTTAATCTCGACGATGCTAATAACGCTCTCAAGGCTGATGGAAATAATCTGCAATATAATTGAACTTATGAAAATTATTGAGGGAATGCTTGATACATATTCAGCATAAACATCATATATTCAATCTTCTATACTCTCGATCATATCATAACGTTAAGAATCACTCTAACAATAAATAAACACTAATCAATAAGGAAGGAAAGAATCATACAACTTTAAAAAAAAACAAACATTTAAAAATATATATCGAATCTTAATGAAAATATGGAAGCAGATGAACTGATGTACATAAATTTTCACAAATTAAAAGAAAAGACAGCCTTCGTCTACCATAATATTCTGCATAAAGTTCGAATATTTCCTTTAAAAACTGCCGTCCATTTACTTTGTCAGCTACCACTTAAAGCTATTATTTTTAAGAATATTTTACATATGAAATAAACTTATAAGCAATAACTTATAAGGAATCATAACAAACGAAGGAAGAAGGAAAACCCTATGGAAGAAATAAACGATTACATAAATATAATTAGTATCGGCATCTAGAATAAGGCGAATAAGAAAGAATGAAATCAACGAGGTTACATCAACACCACCGCCTTACTTTACAATCTCAGAAAGCAGGAAGAGGAACGATGAAGAGGGTGATGAACAGTAAAGGAATGAGGCTCAATGAAAACTCGAAATTTGCATATTCCTCTCGAAAATTTGCATAATCTTTTCTCTTCACCACACAATCCGAGTTTCTCCCTTTCATCATTATTTTGTTCCCCGTAACACATTGTTCTTAGACACTCATTCTAATCTATAAGTTCACTATTTTCTAACTTTACAATCCCCTCTACCCCAACAACCATTTCCTCTTCTTCCCCCTCTCCGTGCATAAACTCTTCCTGAGAACATTCTGAGCGCATAATAATGAAGACAGTAGAAGATAGGAATAAAGCCTGGCATATACACATATGAATTCCCGATAGAGTCAAACATGCAATTGACTTTCATTGAATACTCTCGGTACCACTTGTCCAAGCCCAGTGAAATGGGACAAGTATGAAAGCGGTGGGCCCGATAGAAGCTCATAATGTTCTTCCACCAACGAATGATAACGAAACGAACTTAGACGAATATCATCAACCGCATCTAATATTTGCCTTGTGTCCACTCCGGAAACATCTAAACATTGAATACTTATACCCATCTTGTACCGATCCATCATACATTATGTACCCTACTATAACTATGGCCATTCATATCCTACAAAGCGTTACATTCTTCTAACATTGCCTAACATTAATCAACTCGGCTTATTCATGAAATTTTTCATAGACTATTAACTAATTGAAGTGATTCTGTTATTGCTACAGAAATTTCAAAAACCAAAAAAGCTTAGTATCTACCTGGCCATTGATTAATATATTCGTCTTCAAGCGAAGGCAGTTCATTATGAGCGCAGATAGGCCCATTTGTCGATTGAATTCCTCTACGTGGATAGATATATCTGCCATATATAAGACCCATCATTTTTTTCAATGCTAATGAGTCAAATCTGGCATCAAGCGGTCTACAACATCCCTGAAAAATCATCCCTTAGGAAACTTTTCACTTAAGTTACTTATCATATTTTTGAACGATTTTCTATTGTAATAGCGCAACTTAAAATTGCACACCTCAACAAGAAAATATTTAGATTATATTCTTAATGCTTTATTCTCGTTGCCAAATATTACAACAATTTTTAAAATACATCACTCCCGCTAGTAGCAGTTATGCTTTGAACGAAAAAAAACGAATTTTACACCTCTCACTATCGTTACAATAGCTTTAAAAAAGTTGATTCTAAAATAACCTACCAGAACTGCCATAAACAGCCTCAAATTAGAACTCAAAGCCAACGGGAACTTAAGCACTATTGCTAATAGCAATCAACCGCTTCAACTTTAGATTTTCGAAAACGGCAGTTTAGACTTCCAACCTTAGTTGAAGAGCTTGAACGATGCGAAAATTCAATTGTGCCTCGAAAGATATCAATTTCAAACCCGTATATCAATTTTTCATACCTTACAAATTGCTATAGGCATAGATATTTCGTCGAGTTGTTTTTGCTTTTCAAAATGACCACTTTTTGTAGCCATATTCACATTGGAGAGATGATTCGATGCATCCACCACCGCTGCCAATTTCTCTTGCATTGTTTTCAAAGCTATCGCCAATTCAGCAGCAAAATTCGATTTTCTTCGCTTCTTAAAAAGTAAATATCACTTCAAAAATAAAACAAAATAAACAATTTAAAGCCTTTACCGCCACAATACTAAGAATACTGGTCACCAACATTTCGAATTTAGCAGTAGCCACTATAAATGAACGCAACCATTTCTCTCCTCTTCACGAAAAAAAAAAAAAACTCACGTCAGATCCCGACAATATTCAGTGATATCTGAGAACTCATAACGGATCAATTACTCTTTAAAAAAAGCGAGCAAGTTAACCTAACCAGGAAAATAACTAGATAATAAAACAATATTCAATCCTTCTAAAAATTCAACACTGATCTCACAATAGGGAGCAGCAAAGAAAGTATCTCAAACATGACATAAAAGGAAGAACCTTAATAGATAACAAACGTATAGATTTATCGAATGAATTTCTTCAATGCAGCATATTCCCTATATTCCCATAACCTCTTCCGGAAAGAATTCATATAACGGCACAGTTATGACTTGTAATCGCCTATCAAAAACATTGCGCTGTAAAAGAATGAAGGAAGATGAGAAGGGGGGAGGGGACGGGAGGGGAGAGAGGTGAGGTGGGAAGGGCTGAAGCACACGGGAGAATAATCTAGAACTCTGTATGCGATAATCAGATACAGTAGCCTTAAAAAAACCCCCTTAAATGTAAATTTTGGAAAGCTTTAAATACGATTTCATAAAAGAGCCAGAGTGATAAACGAGAATGTGAGCAAAAAGGCGGCAATAAGCAATCGAAAATCAACCTTTTCGTTGATTTGTTTATCGAACTCTCGTGCTTTATCCAGTATTCTTTTTATCTGAAAAGCAAAAAAATGAGGAAAAAATCGGAGAAAATTGTTTAACTAACTCTGTCGATCAATACCACTGCACTAAACATATCTAAGCTAATATATGCTAATAGTCCAAAACCTTGACCGTTTTGACCATGAACTGACCACACGATTATATTATGACCGTGTCCGGATATTAAAATATGAAACATGGGAAGCAAATCGCCGAAAACAATTGACAACAATACAAGAGTACAGTAAGCAAAATTCTATAACCGAACGAAAGATTATTCGCACTACTGTAGAGCACGATGACAAACTAGCTGCGAACCGCGAATGGAGCTGAGCCTGTGTCCCACATTGCGTACGCACCACTACCGTACTCTGCATCCTCTCCAAGCGAACACTGACACGGAAACTCGAAAACTTGTGATAGAAAATATGCAGTATTTTTTCCTATCATTCAACTCAGAATATTAAATAATATCCCCTTGCAATATTTCAGCTTAATTGAAGGAGGGGGAGTGCATTTGATAGATGGGCCATCTGTGATGCGCTACTCAACGATTGCCGAGAATGATGACCCATCTATCAAGTGTACTTCCCCACCTTTAATTAAGTTGAAATATTGCAGGGGGACACTATCGGACACTCTGAGTTGAATGGTGGGAAAAAAACTGCATGTTTCTGTCATAAGTTTTCGAATTTCTGTGATGACTTTTAGTCTACCCTTAGAGAATGCAGAGTACGGTAGTGATGCGTACGCAGCGTGGGACACCGGCCCAGCTCCGTTCGCAGTTCGCAGCGTGCCAAAAAATACTCGCAAGCACCCAAGTACCTACTATTAAAAATTTTTCATTTTTCTCAAGCTGTTTTCACTTTTTCTATCGTAAAAAAAGATTCTAACATAGATGATCCTCCCTATCCGGCTCATTCTTTTTGTAGAAATATTGCTCGATATACGCATATGTATGCATGCTCCCTATTTGTAATGCACTAATCTTAAAAGCTCCAATTATGAAACTTACTACTAGAAGTACCTAATCTAAGATAGCTTTCCATTCCAAGTTCATTTTGGCTCAAGAAAAAAAAAACTCCGCAAAAACTTTGCAAATACAAAATTTGGAAACACTATTCGATCCGAATATTTTATCTAAAACCACCAACTTCACATAAAATACGCTCAAAAGACTTAAAATCGTTTGCATGAGTAAGAAAACACGCCAAATTTGCATATTAAAGTAACTCAAATAGTGTATTTTCCTTACCCGAGGATGGATTTGCAAAAACGATTCATCAATGGTCATAATTCAGATACCTTCTCCGATGCGGTTTCTTTTTTCGTTTTCTCGTCTTCGTTTGGATCGTTTCGATCTGACTGCCCGAATGAAGCATCAACTGATGTTGCACTTTTCCATAAACTGCCCTAAGATTGCAATTCATATCATTCAAGCTAAAAAAAAAGCAGAGAAAATTTCGATACTATGCTTCAAGGATAAAATTAATGAAAACAAGAATTACCAACAAAAAAATGAAGGTGACAATATTTTTAGAATCCCAAATTTCGAGTACTGTTATCACCAGTGATAGTTGTATTAACAGTTATAATGATTACAACAATAATAGCAATAGCCGCTATAACAATAACAGTGATAATAGAAAAACAATTAATAATTAATAATAATGATAGTAACAATAATAATAACAATTCCCAATATAGATGCTCATGTAAATTTCCTTACTTGCTCATTCCCCTCTCCATCACTAAGCAAATGCGAATCGTTCGAGCTGTGTCCTTCTTCCGTTTCTTCGACTTCCTCCTCTATGTCGCTTCTCATGTTATGCAATGAATGTTCTTCACGATTCTTCTCCAATTCCAATGTCTCCAAAGGAACACTACTCTAAATAACCACCTTAAAACACATGGATACAAATAATATGCAAATCAAAGGACAATATTTGCATATAAATTAACCCGGGATCACTTTTATCCCATTTCAAACGTATCAGCCATTCAATTAAACATCCACCACGTCTAACCGAAGGGATAATACCCGAATTTTTATTAAACATTCATAGACAGCCATATGCATATCAAAGATGTATACATGCAGGCTATGCCCCCTCCCCCTCCCCCTCTAATTCTAAGGTGTGATAGATAATGGTAGCAGCTGATAAACCATCCCCGAATCAGGGGGTTAACTCATTTCTAGGTTGATAGATTAAGTAGTAATGTCAGCTACTCGTTTAATACTTTCAAAATTACCGTATTAAATTACCTCATAAAGAAGAGATTTCTGGAATGTCTTCAAAGATGGATCCGTTATATCAATAAGATCGATCAATTCGATAGAGTCTTCAAATTTCGTCACCTTTTCAATATCACTATTCCTCTTTGCACTGCAGCAATATATTGCAGCCGGATCAAGTGGATGTGCTTCCGTATTAAATATATATCCACCTGCTATAATTTTTTATTTATATTAGTAAGTGAAAAATGCTCGATGAAATTAATACGACATATCGAGAAAAATTCCATCCGAAAGCGACGATTAAAAATTGTAAAAAAAAAAGATAAGTGATGAATGGCTTGAATGTGTTTATCATTGACCTGCATCGAAGGAAATAAAATCAAGAAAAAAACCCCTAAAAAACATATATCAACAAAACTGAATTTTTCATTTAGGTTAGCAAACAAAGACTATCTCAATACAGCTCCAAATATTAATCTAATCGTCTAAGGAGAGATGATAACGATAACACTAGTGCTGATACTATCATCGTTTCCCCGTGATTACAGTTCTCTAACTCTACGATAAATTCAATATGCGAGTGCATAGTAAAGCTATAATAATATGATAAGTTAAAATGCCCAGATGGTGTGGTCTAGAAATAAAAGGTAAGAGGTGAGATGTAATAAAAAATAAAAGTTAATAAAAAAAACAGTCGAAATTAGACTGGATTGAGCCTTTATCATCACATCGTCATGTTAAAAAATATGAATCAATAAAGACAAAATAAAATATATAAATATTCGTAAGAAACTTGAAATTAGAACAAAAATACCATCAAGAATACATGGCCCATTTGGTGTCTCAACGATACGTGATGATGTGCCATTATTATTTATAAAATTTTCAGGATCGAACAATAAATAAAGGTATTTCGTCGTCTCTGAGAGAAAAAATGATTCCATTCTGCAACAAATGTTTCTTTGTTTACTACTATTAACAATATTTCAATATGTGTAAAACATTTGAAAAATATAATAATATCATAACAATTAAATAAAATAAACAAAAAAAAACCATAAAATATTCATAAAAACATTTATTCGGGATTAAATTCAAAAATAAGCAATAAAAACAATCACCTATCCTCAATGGTGTGATCGTTAACATTCTTGATAGTCGCATATCCACATGTCGTACGGCAACTATGTTCTATTGCCTGTAAACAATGCTTCATTCAACAACTATTTCACTGTAGTCTATCAATAATATATTTAAAATGGGTACTCTCAATCTATTAAAGTGCACCTTCAATGACAATAAAGACCGACTGTGTATGACCTGACTTCAAAAAATACTCCGTCCCCCTCCCCCTTCCTACAACATCTGAGGAAATTATCATAAAAACGGAAAAAATTGTGTTTCTTGCAAAAATTGTGAATGCATTTTTGCATTTATCATAAAATTATACATTATATTTATGAATATAATTAATGTTCAANCAAGGCGGCGGGATGGGTAAACCAGAACAAAGCCTCATTCAATCTTATCTCTCAAAGCAAGCAATACGATTATAATATCACAGGAAAAACTGCATTGCTCAGGAAACGAACGAAACTACCAAAAGTTTGAAAGATGAGGGTGTGCAAAGCATCTGCGGCCAATTTGCATCGTTGCATCTGCATCCAAACAGAAGCCGTCCTCTTATATTCTCTTTCCTCGATGACACATCCTACCATATTTTACAATACTTTCTTCACCTCCGATCGTATCATAGAGCAAAGATTAATTGCAATCTTTTTATTAAACATATTTTGCTCTTTTCAACGAGTAAGAGATGATGGCTTCGACTGCTTTAAGCGTTAACCGACTTTCCGATTTATAAATATTCCCAATTGCCGGCACAGTTACGCCAATCCCACTAGTCACGATCGGTAATGAATTCCTTAATTATTAAATGAAACACAAGACAAAGATGATGATATAATTACCACTAAATACTTACTATTAAACTGATGCATAAGACGAGGTCGATGAAAAAGTAAAGCCCCTTTGGCTAAATACTCGAAATACGAATCCACTCCAGCACCGATACCCGCATCTGTTGCTGTCCAAGCACCTAGAAATAAAATTGCATGAGACAAAATGATTCCCATACCAAAACTTCTGAAGATTTCCAAAAATAAACTGAAAACTAAACAATACCAAAGAAAAAAGAAACTTCAACTGGATTTTTGAGAAGAAATAGGTAAGGCCGAATGATTGATGCAGGTGAGCGATGAATACTTCGTTTACGTTCTATTCTTTTCAATTCTGATTCCTATCTATATAGCACGACCTTTTTTGCACGTAAAAAATAATTGCAATTTAAAGTTATTGCAACGCTGAAATCGTGTCTCTGAACTTACTCTCAATTTTCTCTCAACCTCTCCCCTCTCCCCCCATCCCCCATCTAATCTAATTCATCGCCAATACACAAATCTGATAGATAGTAAGAATGAAAGACCTGTCTGAACGTTGATATGATTGCCGACGAGACCAAGTGATGATCGTGATTTCCACAATACATCCAACGCCTTTAGTGCGACACGCTCATACATAGGATTGCCCAAAAAATATTAAAAATCAATTAACGATCCTCTTGCCGATCCGAAAATCAACTTAATACGATTAGAAAATATAGCAAACATATTTCCTATATAGATTCGTTTAATGCGTTACATTTCCCATTTTTCTATCGATTCAGCCTCATCATCGAGGATATATAGCACTATTTCAAGTACTACATACATAAGAGGTCGACAATCCAACCATGGGTTTTCAATAACTATCGTACAGTCTTCGTTCAGTCTCCTCNCCCCCCCCCCCCCCCCCCCCCACTCCTTCGAGAAAAAACTGAAACTTTCTTTTTTTTAAAAAAGAGAAACTACACAAATAAACGAATGGAACCTATACCAGCAAACGTTGAATGTCTAGCAAGCGTATAAGGTTCACATAAATAAGAAGCAACTCAGTGCTCACCGGTGATCCTAGAAAGTGTGCCAAATTCGAGAATCATCGTACCCACACCTGCTGTACATGTAATTGGCGTTTCGTAACGATGTACACCATATCTAAAAACGTTTCGCTTTTGGAATCCCAAATCACTAAAACAACAATTATACCAAACATATTACCCAAATTATTATTACCCAACAATTATATTACCCAAACAACAATCATTACCCAAAGTAAGGCAGCGCTCAATTAACTCGCTAAACGATACCTATAACCTCTCAACAAATAGACCACTTCGACATACATCACTTATGCTTACAGCAGTGATACCATCCATGTTGAGCAAACTTATTGCAGTGATTATGATGACAGAGTACATTATGCAAAAATGGTGAAAAACATCAGTACCTAAAGCGTAATCTTCCCCCTCCCGCCCCTCTCCTTGCTTCTTTCCTATGCAGGAAAACCGAAATGACGAGCGGAAGAACATGAACAACTTTTATATAGTTATAGAACATAATTTAAAAAAGGCGGAATATCATTAATAAACAACGAATAATTAAAACCAGCTGCCGAACAGGAAAGAAGCCGACCTTAAATTGACAGTGCCATAAGGCATTCCTGTATCCGTATTAAAAGCAGGAAGTAACTTCTGAGCAAATCGTTCGGCCAAGCGTAATAGTGGTCCTGAACAAGGCCATCCCGCTTCTTGCTTCATTCCTAAATGAAAACTTTTAGCGCAAAATCTTGTACACAAATGACCTTATTTGTTCGCCAACGGACTCAGAATATTCAATCGTCATGCTATTAACCTAGCCAGCTACCAGGTACGTCACCGCAGCAATACTCTATCATCCTCCCCTCCCCCTCCCCTGTCAGCTGGCATTTCAGAACAGGAGTACTATCAAAACTCTTTTAGCTTAAACATCTACGGGATATGAAATTAGAAAGACTGAAATATTGGAAAGAAAATGACTAGAATAGCTAAAAGACTGAAATAATTAATTAATCTGTGGAGATATTCTAAAAAGATTTAAAAAGACTGCATTTTTAACGATTGCATCCCTTCAGAGTTTTGTTAAGGTACATCGACATAATAAATCTTATGCCATTGCATAGGTGTTTTTTACATCCATCGAGTTTCCGAAGGCTGAACATTATTAGAAAACAAATGAAAAAGAAATTGCAATCATAGAACGCTGAAAACGAAACTTACCGGCAACTCTGCCTGAGAGAAAATGCGCAGCCAGAAGTCCGCCCACTACACGTATATTCGTTTCAAATACAGAAACATTCACATTCGCATCTACCTATGAACAATAAAAAATGTTTTCAAAAATAACATGCATTAATGCATATGGACAGCTAAATAATCTGTAAATGCTACTGCGTAGGTAAGAGTGACGCCCACATAGGATAAACCTGCACCCTTCTTCAATCCCTAACCCATCCAAACCTTTTAGTACTTGTCCACTTTCAGTAACAGGCCTCCCCGACAACGAATACATACATCGCCATCACCACCACCGCACACCCTACATACCCACCCACAACACCTCTTGTGCCCACACCTCGACGTCGGAAATGCCTCGCAACAACCCGCCTCCGTCGTAAATGTCGGTTGTATGACTGACGTTCACACGTATTCGAACGCGAAACGCTAATTGCACACCAAATGCTATTGCGCTCTCGTGCAAGCCAATCAGCGATGCGATCGCTAGAGTGGTAGAATACAAGCGCCTACGAATGTCGAACCTGGGTCATTTGCACCACAACGTAAACCATACCAACTGCGCCAAACAAGTACCACCACCATCCCCTTCTTTTCGGATATTAATAATTAATTACCTTAATAGTGTCAACGATAACGTTGGCCGCACGAATGAATTCACTCTCATTGCCCATAATTAGAAGAGTATCCAGAGAGTCAATAAGAGTCAAGCTGAAGCTACCCCACGTATCCATACCTGAACAACAAAACAATCAGAATTTAAAAAAACAAATAAAAGATAATCTATTCTATTGCTTGATCCTTGATACGTTCAGTCCATTACTGACTAAGAATGCTATCACCTTTCAGAATAAAAAACTTGTACTATGTTGTTGCCATCCAAGATATTTCTTAGCAAAACAAAGAAAAAATTCTATAAAAATTGGCAATATGCGTATTTCAGGGAAAGGTTGGCTGAATGATCTTAATTTCGTCAACCTTATTCTCACCTCATTGCCTTTCAAAAATCTTCGAATATCCTTTAAAACATCCTTCTGTCATGAAAATATCCAACCTTCTCAAGTGCCCTTTAATACGACTTTGCTCTAGCAATCTCACTTATCATCAAGGTTGATCCTCTTTTGCGGATAGCACAAACAATTAAATAAAAAGACTGACAATCATAAAGACAAGCATACCTTGGCAGGATATCGGTTTCAACTCATCAAGAGGATATGCATACCTCAAATAACTATCGTAGGCATGATAAAACATCGACTTCACTTTATCTCTGAAATGCATCAATATGAAACATAAAATATGTAAATTACACTACCAATCCATCCAAAACAGGTATATAACGATGCAATCACTGAGCGTCTCATACCTCCATGCCCACAGTTTCCGAGTCAATGGTTTCTCCAGTATTCTAATAAAGAAATCTAATTTAAAATTTGATGTGAGAATGGAAACGGTGAGGAATAATTAGGCGTGAACGCATGGAGGCTATACATCCCTTTCTGGACAGGAGTTAAAAGACTGGTACCATAATGATGGGGAAATAACAAGAAAAAGAATATGGAGAGGAGGGAGTTGTGATTTTTCACTAAAATTCCAAAATCAAAAGTGATAAGAATAACTGGAGATCAAGAAACTCATATACGCTTTCCTCCCTTCCCTCCTCCTCCCCCTTCCTCCCCCCTCCCCTCCGGAGT
>QEWY01000663.1:208721-236121 GCA_006503575.1 Baylisascaris schroederi | reverse complement strand
TATATATATATATATATATATATATATATATATATATATATATATATATATTAGTATCTGACTAATTATTCGACATAATTATAGAAGTTTCGCTCTTTATGGTTTTGTAAGTTAATGTTACTAGTGAGACCTGAGTACAGAGTAAACTAACATAAGATGGAAAACATCAAGGTGAAGCATTCACATGAGATGCTAAATATCTATTTCCTGTAATAAAGGAGGATGACAGGTGAAAACAATGATGGTCGTACACCATCACTGATCTGCGATGTGTTTATTGACTCATCTGCGAGGATCGCATTTAGCTATGAGCGAAAGGACTTATGGTTATCCAGGTGTGATGAAAGCTGATCATAGAAGCTTTCGTGCAAGCTGAAGATTAACGGCTCTTAAATGACTTGATAAGAAAAATATTCGCATAAAATAAATGTGGGACAAAGAGATAAATGCAACGAACGAAAACAAAAAAAAGATAAACATAAAAATAAAAAACTATAAAAACATCCTTGACGACACCACCATCACTTCCCCCTCCTCCCTCCTCCCCTTCCCCTAAAATCGAGTTTTCAGCTCAGAATGGAGGTAGCTAAATGATATCATAATGAAATAAAAAAACGGAAGGAAGTTTTCGAGGATAATCAACGCAAACTTCGACCATTATGTAGATTAGCTTCTCCACTTCTCTATTGAATTGTTCGTCCTAGGGGGGTCAACATCTCAACATTAGATAAGCCAAATATGAAAATTCACATCGATTTCAATTTGGAACCTAAGAACCACACACACCTTCCCAGGTATTCGTTAGTTCACATATACGCGCCAAATGATCTAATATAAAACAAATTCGATCGTCATCAGATTGCATCATCAGCCGTACGACTGCATAGAGAAAACGTTTTTGTGCTGCAATAGAAGGAAAAACCTTGCCTCGCGGGCATTTTGCCAAAAATCCAACCTTCCAAGAAATCGCTAGTGTGCAAGTTGATGTCATGTGAGGATGGATGTTGAGTAGGTTAATAGTAATTAAACAAGTTATAGAAATAGTAAATATTAGTAGGGAGGGGTCTTTATTCATCCTCAACGATTATTATTGTATTGAAGGCATCGTATTGCCAGATTTCGTCACCGATGAACACTACTCTGAGGTCAGTAAGAGCCGATCAGTAAACGAGCGAGTTCGTGATATACCCGACTTGGTGAATTTCAGTTGACAACTGAGATAGAACTGTCACGTGGATTTTATCGGGTTATCCACGTGAATTTTGTCGGGTTATCCACGTGAATTTTATTGGGTTGTTCATGTGGATTTTATTGGGTTATCAAAGTTTTTCGTCTGATAAGAAATTCTACGGGAGAGATCATAACAAAAAGGTTTTAGTTTTGATTCGAGCCTAAATTATGGTTGCATCTTTCCGCATACAGTTGTTATATATAAGTATAGCTGAAACGCTTAAGCATTCGCATCTGTTGACGAATATAATAACTATACGAGAGAGTTGAGAAAGAAAAACAGTGAAAAAAAAAAGAAGAAAAAACCTATAGAGCAACAAAAAAAGTAAGAAGAAACTGTAGATGTAAGAAGATATCCCGAAAGCTACTGTAGCTACGTTGTAAATACGATCGCTGACATCAATTTCGAATTTTATTCTTCGACAAAATTTAGCAGTAACAACTCTTTTCCCTAGAATCCTTTCGACTCCGATTAATTAGTTTCCCTATGGAGACGACTTCTAAATTAGTTTCTTCGACTTCTATAAAGGATAGCCAATTACACGTCAACCTTATTGACTTTTTTGCCATCTTCTCGAAAGTTTTTGCTTTTATTATTTCTATTTCGTTAAATTAAAAAAAAAAAAACTGCTCAGTATCGATCAGTGCGGTTTCCTTCCTCACAGAACAACTCGCTCGAAGTTTTTTAGCTTCGATGTGTAGCTGGCACAGAAATATTCATGAAAAATAAGGCCCTTCTCTAAACCTTTGATTCCATTCCTTTTAGATCCTTTTTTTTTCAAAGGTTTTAACCTCCTACTTGGGTTATTACATTTATTACCGAAAGAAGGTTTAAGGCCAAGATTAAAAACACCTATTTGGATTTAGTGATCGTCTATAGCTGCATCATTCAAAGCAGTGTTATGGGCTTTTTTTTTTGTTTCTTTTATGCATCAATTGCATTCTCGATTATCCCCCACGGGTGTAAACGTTGAATTATATGTTGACGATTAGAATGTACAATGACTGTTCAGTTGGTGCCGATAATCACATCGTTTATCAACAATCGTTTAGTTGCCATTTGTGAGTTGTTCCCAATAGCGATCGGTATAATGGTTCATATTTCTATGCTTACGAATGTGGCATTATCCTATGATCAAGCCGATTTTACTTGGATTCTAAGCTATTCCTCTTAGCTTATTTGGAATTTCTCATTTTTTGGATGCTCATAATTCGTTAATTTTTTTTTTTTAAAGAGATCAGCAGCCGTGGTACTAGAACTCTCAACAGTTTATTTGGAGTTTTCACCATAAAATTTTATGAATTTTGCTGAGATTTGCTACACTTTTAAATGCAATATGAATTTAAAGAATTTAAAGAATAGGATAGTGTTTAATTATTGCTCAATCGAGATGATCGTTAATACATTAGTAATGAGGATCAACTTAAGTTAATAAAGATTGATCAATTGGGATGAAAAGTGGATTAACTGTTCCGATAGATATGGATGAATTAGATTTATCTATTGATTATATCATCAAAAAGCGTATTGCGTTTTCCATCGGAAAATATAAAGCTGAGATTTTATCTATGGTTAACAAGACACAACATTCTCTGCTCAATCGTTAATGCGTCGAAATTATAAAAGTTCACTAGAATTCTCGCAAATTTTCTATTGGTCATCGTAAGAATGGTCATCTATTGGTCATCGTAGGAATGGTCATCTATTGGTCATCGTAGGAATGGTCATCTATTGGTCATTTGGCTTTTCCATATTTATTTATAAAGTTCTCATTATTTTTTGCTAAAGCTTCATTTTTCACATCATCTATGATGCTTCACAGCGATCTAGTAAAGCGCCCAACCGTAGTTGAACATAATATCGTATATGTTCTAGCATTTGCGAGGTTTAATTTATTATTTGATGTGCCTAAAAAATGCTTTTAGATAAAAGCTTTCCATTTTTATAAATTGCTAAAATTTTTTGGAAAACTATTTCATACTTCTTTAACGATAGAATAAGCATATATACTTTCATAAATGTGCTTATTGGAGATGTGTTTGTTTCATTGATAATAGCCAATCATCTTTTATTTCAATAACTCTAGTAAAGAAATATTTCTATCTTACATAATTATTGTTGAAAAATTTCATTCAAACGTTTATTAAACTATTGCAATTACGATTATTCAGTCGTATTTCCTTGGTGGGGAATATTATTAAATTTGCATATTTTTTGCAATCGTTTGTCACTAAACTCAATAATAAACACTTGTGGAGATATGAAGTGTAAGCAATAGGAAGCGAACAATCGCCGAATGCTGAACTATCCAAACGTGGAAAATATGACGACGATACGCATAAATAATGCATTATTACGTTAGTATCCATCTCTTTTTCGTGTTTCTCTATTTATGTGCCATTTCCAGTTTGTCTCCGATTTAAGCCTTCGTTCCTCTCTCCCTGCCCTTCCCCACTCCCACACTCCCCTCCCTGTTCTAGGAAACTGAATGGATGCAACAGTCGATTTTTATCAATCATTGTGTCCACTGTGAATTACTTTGAGCCATTTTAATTTGCCACTAACTTTGTATTATTAAATATTTCACTGATGCAAATATAAGCGAATAACATCAGCTAAGTGATGCTATTACTATTTTTAGAGCATGTTGATGATTTGCATGTATTAATTTTTACATAAATCTATGAGAAAATCTACTCTTTAAATATTGGATACTCTATACTATTATCAATTTTGATTGAATAATGTTAGAGGTAAAATCTTTTGTTATTGAAATTTTTTGTAGCATTCTCGGAAATACAGCTTTGAAAAAAAATCGGCTAAAGCTTTATCCCACCACATTTATTGATGATATTGATTATTTAGAGTGTGGATATAACAAAATATGAAGTAAGCACTTTTACAGATATAAGATTAGCACAAGCTAAAATATCTCAATTTTTTTCGGATTGCCTCTTACAAGGTTTTGGCTATAAAGAGATTTGTTGGATATAGGATATGACATAAGGCTTTCGAGAATTCATATCGATCAATCAATCAATAATCATCTCATTGTTGAGTATCTAAATTAACATATTCGAATGCCTAATTTTTGATTTATGCATTTGACTCGTTCCGAATCGCTGAATGCCCAAACTTCACCCTAAAAGCTGAGCAATGAAAGGAACAGAAGATGTTAATTTTAATGCAAAGTACAACTATGTGAAATTAGAATATTCGCACTTTCTCAACATAAGGTTGCAAGTTGTTATTTTTGCATATAAGAGGGTAATTTTTGCATATAAGAAGGTAA
The DNA here is from genome assembly GCA_006503575.1 of Baylisascaris schroederi. Taxonomy (NCBI): domain Eukaryota; kingdom Metazoa; phylum Nematoda; class Chromadorea; order Rhabditida; family Ascarididae; genus Baylisascaris; species Baylisascaris schroederi. The sequence goes on along the minus strand of QEWY01000663.1, from coordinate 231,598 downwards.
TTTTTGCAATATTTGCATAATCGTTATTACAACGAAATCGGAGCGAATGTTTACGAGATCGAATGCCCTTTATGGTTCGCTTCATTTTTGCTCCAAGGAGTTGGGGTTGGAGTGTTCAATGATCAATACGACGCATAAAGATGGTTGTTTACTCATAAAAATAACAAATCCCCTTGAGATATGGATTTTGTTGAAACGCATAACGAATATAACTATCACTTCTTTGTCGACTTGTTTATGCCGTGTTCGTCGTCTATTGCTTTCATCGTTCTCTAACTTTTGCAACTTTCTCTTATATTTTGTCTTCGTTTTTATTCATTTTTTTGCAATGCAATACAAAACTTTTGCAAAAATTTGCATTGCAATTTGCATTTGTGAGAGTTTGCAAAAAATGAGATCATATTGCGAACCACAATATGATAAGGTCATTCACGTGTTTGCTTGTCTTTCCATCTATCTGTGCGGTCAGTTCAATCTAGAAAACGCTGAATTGTTGACCCCAATATTTATCGTACATTCTCTTCAATACAGTTCAACTTTTTCCATCGACCTCGAAAGAACTTATAGCCACTTGGAAGTGGATAGTTTTATATGTATTTTACATTCGATAAGAGTTCCTTTTATATCATGTAGAAGTGAAGAAAAAAAAATTTCGAAATGCAACATGCTTAAAATGTTTACTTTATGTTGCACGTTTATTTTTTTTTTTCTCGCAACGATTAGATACGATCACGTATGTTTGTTTGTACAACAATTCTCTTCTAAGTAAACAATTCATCTCATTTATTACCCTCATCAATAGATAAATGAACTTTCACTTACCCCGTCTCCTTAACTATACGAAACGCCATACGCTCAACTAATGGAATTTTTTTTTGAATTTTATTATAATTTAGAAACTTTTTAATTAATGTTTTTTTTAATTTAGAAACTTTTTAATTAATGTTTTTTTTACTTATTTGCCTTTTCACCGTTGAATTTATCTAATCGTTTCAATAATTTCATAGTAAACATGCCTAATTATATGCGAAAAATTAGCTAATACATTGGGCAAATTTTGTAATAGTCATATGATTTTCTCGAAAAACAATTTATTCTTTGTTGACGTATAGATTTCATTATTTTCTTATGTGTCAAGGATTTTTTTTCATCGGAGGCAATATTAACCATTTTATAATATCCGTGACGAATTTATTTACCCTATTTCGACGCAAAAATTTTCCCTCAAGTAACCCTTCAAAGAAAGAATTATGTAGCATTTACCTTTTGGGTAGAAAGATGCCCACAAGGCAAATTCTATCGTTTAAATCACCTTAGTGATTATTTTTTTAATGAGTTAAGGTCAAATCATTTGGTGTATGAAGTTTTTTACATCTGTAAAACGCCACATCTTTTATTATTGTGTATTAAGCGTTGCGTGATCGGCGTCGGTGTGGCATTGTATTGTTGAACATAATGCGATCACATTCAACTCTATTGCTAGTCGCGTTTGCACTTCTATTTCCATACTCAGGTATGCGTATTGTTCCTCTTATCATTCATTTAGGACGTCTATTAATCAATCATATTTTTATTTTTAACGCAGACAACTAATCGATCAATCGATAATATTGATTTTTCCTATTTATGAAAGCATTTATCGATCAACGCTTTTAAATAATTAAAATAAATTGTTCACGTTGAATCATTTAAAAGTATAGGTGGAAACATTAGTATTCTTATCATTTAAAAGTATAGGTGGAAACATTAGTATTCTATGACGACTATCGCAAGCGTTGAACTTAACGAAACCGGTTCCTGAAGCGTATGTGAGCATTCACTGAATAAACACAAATTCCAAAACAACATTATGCATCGCTTACATGTGAACACTCCATTCTCTAGTTAGATTCCTTTCTTCCCCTCCCCCTAAAGATGCAGTTCCTATGACCGTCTAAAACCCACATATATTACCAATACTAATTTAATATTCCATTTTTTATATATGTCGTAGTATCATTTATTATTACTGTAATGTTGCTTAATGGATAGCTTTATTACACAACTGTCGTTACTCTTAGAGAAGCAATTCATGAAGGATTGATAATATCACTGCTTCTGGGATTTTATTTTTTCAAACCCCTTAGTAGACTTTTTCTCTCTCTTATTTCCTTTTTACGCAACATATTTATTGAAAAGAAAATATTTCTCTAAATTTCATTACTCTCTAGCTTAATGTTTTATTCTTTCCCAATAGTATTTCTCATTTTCGACGAATATCTCTAGGCTATTCTCAAATATTTCACATTATTTAGAGCAATTAACTTCTATTTATCGAAGAGATTCAAATCTTCAAAGATGAAAGATAGTTTTGAGTTTCCAGAAAAGTTTTCTATAGTATGACAGGAGTGGTTCAGGAAACACCGAGTTTAGTACCTTCTTCTAAGACACCCTCCCCCCTCTCTATATCCAAATGGCTTATAAAATTAGTATATTTTTTTTTAAAAACTTATGCAGCATTGAAAATATTTTCCTTATATCTTTAATGGAGTTTTTTTGGCATATGCTAATGATTAACAATGTGACCGACCATTTTAATATTCATTCTTATAGCGGATGCTCGATGTGAATGTGTTAATTCGATTGTTCCTCTTCTACGGGAGACCGATTATCGTATCATATCGTCTCCTGATTATCCAAGGTAAGAATAAATTAAAATCAATCATTCGAATGATAATTGATAAGCATAATCAACATCGATTTCAAATTCAACAATTTAAATAAACCAAAAACAGAACGTTGCAAATATAAATTCTTCGTAAAAGTACAAATTCACAACGATTTAGCAACTAGTGGACGACTAATTTCAGTGCAGTATTTATTTAACTTAAAATAGACTGGTTTATAGTCGATGAGATGGGAAGAAGGGGCATTATAGGGGCAGTAATTTGGCTTGAAATCATTTATTCTTGTCAAGGCTACAAATATTGGGATAGGTGACGAAGTTAAACATTTATTTGGAGTAATAAAATGCATTTTATTTATTCCTGAATTTATTTCTATCAACAAGAATTGAAGGAGCATATTGCAAATTCATCTCGAATTTAAAATATGCTCTTGAAATTTTCATAAATTTTTTATGAATTTACTTTGCTGTTACATCGTTCAGATATTATTGCCCGAATTTGGATTGCTCTTGGAGGCTTGTTGCTCCCGATAATTATACCATTATTAAGTTCTATTCCAATAATCTCGATCTAAGAGATCAAAAGGATTTTATCTATTTTTATAATCACGACAATAGTAGACCGGATATTGTGCCAACTCTTTTTTCATACAGGTTGAGTGCTTTTTTTTTTGCAATTCTTTAATGAAAAGACCTCCTTATTGATTCAGTGTTGAACTATCAGCACCAATTTAGTTTCCGATTGATTTCTGCACTCAACGAAATTTTTTAATGGCAAAATTCAGAAAAGCATTTGCAAGGATCGTGCTTGAGAAACTCGAGAGTGCACTTCGTTCATTGATTGGTAAATTTTCTATATTTTTTAGCGGCTTTACGAGAAAATTTGCAACAGAATTTGTTGGTGGGATTCACAATAAAACTAGCTTTTTGCATAATAAATAGCATAGAAAAGCCCCGATGGAAAAAAATTGCTCCATAAAAGCTCCGATCGAAAAAAATTGCTCCATAAAAGCTCTGATTGAAAAAAAAAATGCACACAATTCTTTTCAATGCAAACAACCGAAAGGTTTGTTAATGCTCATTTCGCCATTATTTTACAATTTTCGGCATACTTTCAGCGATTTTTGCCGTTGCCTAATATATACTTGATATATAATGAGGGAATAATTAATTTTAGTTGTACGGGCACGAATGAATGTGACTTTACGAGTAGTGGTCAATACCTAACGATCAGATTTATGAGTGCCGAAGGTGAACCAGATCGTTATGGATTTCGAGGGACCGCCGCTCTCTATAGCCCCTATCGACAAAGTAATGTGTATTTTTTCACAATTTTTGGGTTATTTTTGGGATGGGAAATAGAATTTTTTCCCGGGATTTTTTTTTCAAATGTTTTTGTTTATGATAGAGATAGGTGATCGTCTTATAATTTGCGAGAAAGTTTTGAAAATTTTGCATTTGTATTGTTTGAAAAGTTGAACGATTGAAGAATATCTTCATATTCATTGGAACTAATAAATGAAACAAAGCAGAATTTTCAACTTTTTTTCAATCTACAGATTTCACACATTTTCGTCGAATTTTTTTTCTAAAAAAAATGAAAAATTGAAAAATTGAATCATTTTTGAGTTAAGTTTGCCAAAATTATATGTCGAGTGGAAAATGTTTTATTATTAGCGGCATCCTTGTAATTAAAATTGAGTACTCAAAATTGAAATGTTCCAAAGTCTAATGAAAATAATTTGAGTATATTTCAGAAATGGCTGCAATGTTCAAATATAAAGTTGCTGGAGCGATTGGTATTGCATCGTTTTTCATTCTTATTGTCGGTGGTTCAGTGGTTCTTTATGCGATACACCAAATGAAGAGTAGAAGGCAAAAGCGGAAAGAAACGGATACAATTGTTAAAGATAAACTCATCGAACATTAAAATAAACATTCACCTCAAACCGAATACAATTGTATGCTTTCAATAACTATGTTGCTAGCTTGCCTCTTATGCAATTTCTAGTTTTTATTTCATGTATATATTAGAAAATTTGTTGAAGTGATTATCTTTCTTCTTCCTAGATTGAGGCATTTACCATGGAAAAATATTTTGCCCCGAACCGCTTTAGAGGTTTGATTTATACCGGAAGTAGATCATTAAGGTGAAAACACTTAATCTTAGATAGAGATTGAAACCGGATAAACATAAAACTTAGCGAAATGGGAATTATTTCAAAAAAAAGATGAGTGCCGCAGATATATGTTAAAATAGAAAATTTAAGAAGCATTCAAGGAGTGCTAAATAAACACTAGTTCCAAATAATAAACAAAAAAAAGAGCACATTTTTGTTCTCATCGGGAGCATGTCGGAAAAATGTATATTCGATTGTTTATCAGTGGTTCAATTGCAATATTACCATCATCTTTATGGGTTTTATTTTGGGTGAAAGAAGATCGTTTGGTATTATTTTTACCCGTGAATTGCTTACAGCATTGATAGTGATAATGCGATTTCGATAGATTCGATGTAATTGATAAAAATTTTAATTCATTATAGTTACACTGCTAATATATCTTGTTTTCGTATATGTAAAGTATATATAATTAATGAAGAAATTAGTTCTATTCGTATTGCACTAACAATGTAAAGCTAACAGTAAAGCTAGTAGATGATAGTAGTTGATAGAACTGATAAAGTAAAGCTTATGGAGCTAGCCTTGGAGCATGTGGGACTAGCAAAATAATGTGTCACTAAGGCAATCGGTTGCCGAAGGAATGCTGTTATGGAATCTAGGTTTTAAGGGAAATTTCCCTTTCGTTTGTTTTTTTTTCTCTTATTTTTTGATTTTTAATTTATTAATTCAGCATTCTATAAACTCCGATTGGTCAATCTGATACAGCTTCTTAGTTAAATGATTGACTCAAGTCGGAAATGATGGATAATCTTAAATCACATCGGTAGGTAGGTGTACATAAATGGGTAGTTAATGACTGAGAGGGTGTAACCGAATCGTTCGATCCGGTCGAACTTTATAGGTTACTTATTTAGTCAGTTTTAAGAGCACTGGACTCCTCCCCGATGTGGCTCACTCCTTAAAGTTGGAGATTAGCGTTTACTTATACTTATTAGCTTATGTATTCAGTGATTTATGCGTAAAATTATTGACATTATTGCACGTATCTATACTTATGAAAGTTGAGGTGAATTAATTTCGTGCGCGGTTGTCACATTCGTTTATTCACATCACCTGAGAGTGCCTATTCATCACGATTTACGCCGAAATTGGCACTCACAGATAGGACATAACCTGCACAACTGCAACAATGCAATTCTTTAAGCCATTTAAACCGAGTGCATTGTATATGATATAAATTGCACATTGTTTCATATATGAAAAACTACCTGGATGGAAACTATATATGTGGATATCCAGTTTGAGCTCGAACTTCAACATCCAGTTTAAGCTCGAACTTCGCGTTCGAATTTCGATTCGCACAATAAGAGTGCGCTCATCGATATATAAGAATTTTTTTTCAAAAATTTCTTCATTTTTATCTTCTAACATTAATTCTCTGATGAGTGTGCAATTCGAGGAATTCTTTTCATAGATGAATTTTTTTTTCTAAATGATATACTGTAGGCGTACTGTAAAACCTTGGATAAATGACCTAATGAGACTATAAAATATACGGTGATAATGATTGCATTAATTGTATCGATAAATATTATTACCCTCTCGAAAAAGAAACAAAGTTATACTGAAGCAAACTTCTAATGAACATACAGCATTATTCCATTATTTTCGTTCAATCTAAGAAAGCAGTTTAATCTTAGAAAGGTTCGAATCTATACCGCAATATTGAAATATTAAAATAAGAGGATTTCATTGCTGATTTCGGGAATCTGCTACTGAGGAAATTATGTGGCCATTAAAGCATATTTCAGATGCCATTATAATGATGTTGCATATCATTGAGATAACGCCTTTTCAATAAAAGTCTATCTCATTGATAGATGCGTATAACAATTATAAATTTAAAGTTGGGTATTATATTTCTCTGTATTGATATAATTGCATATATACTGCATATGAAGCTATGATGCAATATATTGTATATAGTAGAGTGTTGCATTGCATATTGCATTTACTATAAAATAAATGATGCAATATATAAATATATATAAATTTGTTTAATGTGATTATTGCTTTTTACTTTATAATAAATAAAGTTAATATATCGGAATATATTGTTATAGAATTTATACGCATAAATTTTGTCGATTGCTTTTTGTCGGCTTCGAATATATCCATCCGTCCCTCGATTTGTTGTGCGTTCGAGTTAGAGAACGCTCACGGCTATGATCTTATGCACGGGGCAATACTTTACAACGAATAACGGCTCAGTGATTTTTATCGATTTTTGCTGCCACAATTGTTCACTTTATTTTATTTTATTTCTTACTCTTTTTTTTCTTACAAATTTATACGTTTTTCCCTATCGAAATATTTTCGATTATTAATGAATGAGATATTTTAGAAAAAAAAATTAAATAAAATTTCAGAAAAATTCCTTTTCTCACATAAAAGTGAATTTCTTTTTTTTTGGTGAGGAAAATGCAATCGTTGAGAAAAAAAACACTTTCGATTGGATCAATTGATGCAATTTTTTTAAGGCATTGCTTATGAGATCTTCTATTTTCCTTAGAAATTCCATATACAATGTAAACAAAGTTTATTAAGAAAATATGGACATTAAACCCTATGAAATATTATCTAAGAATTAGATTTGCATAGAATCTCATTCAATTGTTTTTATATTGGCAAAAAATTTGAATGAATTTTTATATTGGCAAAAAATTTGAATGAATTTTTATATTGGCAAAAAAAAAAACTTCAGTGAATTATATGTTAGATTCATTTTATGCGTTATTAGTGCAAAAATTATTGCATTTGAAGAGGAAACTATAAATGCACCACGTAGTGATAGAACCATCTTCTTTGATAGCGCTAATCCAAGTTGATGATATTATGCTGTTAAGATTTCATTACTATGGAATATGGATTATTGCCAAGGTTGAATGAATTATTTAGAGGTACATTTCTTAGAAAATTTCCAAAAAATTCCTTATTTTATCGTGTTTTTCATTTAATCTTTCATTTTAAATCTCATTTTTATTTTACTTACTTATTTATTTATTTGTTTGTTTGTTTATTTATTTGTTTGCTTATTTATTTATTTATTTATTTATTTATTTGTTTATTTACTGTAATAAGTAAAAAACTATGCTTATATGGGGTATCGCAATTTCGATTATAATTTCAGATTATGAGGGACTAATTGAATGTTTTATTTTTTTTACTCTCGAATATTCAAACTTTCTGACTAGCACTTGGAAATATTAAAAAAATTAAATTAAATAAAATTTTCGTTGTAAATCGTTTCTATGGCGAATTTCAATTGAAAATTTTTCACTCACAACTGTTTATTCTTTTTTCCTTTTTATTTAACTAGGTGTAAAAATTAACCGAAAAATGATTGCTTTAAAACCTGAACCAAAAAGGCGAATAACTTATCGAAATATTTCGCACTTTCTGAGAGGAAAAATATATAATTGCTTATATTTGTTTGAATATGAAAAAATCTTTAAAATTATTTTTACTGCAAATACGAATAATCATAAATTGTTTATAAATTAAAAAAATCTTTGAGAATTTTATACTCTTTCGTTATAAAATTTAAGCGTTAAGTTCAAATTTTTTATTCTTTCATTGAAGAATTTGTTTTTCAATCATAAATTAGGTGAGGAAATGGTATTGCAAGAAAATGATAGAACTACGACTATACCTTTTTATTAGTATGAAAATAGATGAATATATAGTTTGTAAACTGTGTTTATGTGTTTGAATATGTGAAGCGTGCAGGTGAAAGCTGGTGGAATGCTAAGCAAGCATTGGTGTAGGAGTGTGGATCAGCAAACGGATGTAGCCCGAGGCAAACGATCGTCTAAAAATAGGATGGTGGGTGTGGCTGCTGTATAGCTGTATGGAGGTGCTCGGCGGGATCGCAGACGAGGCAAGCGATACCCACTGAGAGCAGCACCATGTCGGATGCCGACGAGAATCTTGTGGAAGACGGAGAACAGCTACAACAAGAGACCAATGTACGCCTTTTCTTTCTACTATCTACGCTATTCTATAACATATCTGCCCTATTAAGTGTGCTTTTGTAGAGCATTTTCATGCGTATATTCTATCAATTTTTCGCTATTCTTTAAACCCTTTTAACTAATGAAATTCGTTATTATCGTTATTATTTATTGATTGTTTAAATGTGAAATGCCCTCAGGCAAATTACTTTCTGATCAGCAGTTGAATCAGTTGGTCTTTCATCATAAATACAATGACAGAATTAGTTCGAGGCCATTCTGGATTCTATATTTTTTGCAGCATAAGAAAATTGTCTGAGTTCTGATCGATGAAATTTTCGCTTATTCTCTTCAATATCTATTTCCTTACTAATTTTGTAATTTGTTAATGGGAGATTATTGTTCTATATTTGATTATCTTATTGGCAATTAATATTAATTAACATTAAGTCCATTTAAATTAAGTTTTATTCGTTATTTTCAGTTAAATAATTAAAAAATTTTTTCATTGCTACATCTCTGAAGAAATTTTCTTAGCGTAAGCTTTCTTATTTTAATCAAAGCAAATATATTAGTAAAATATTGATTTTGCTATAATAGATATGTAGATATTAATAAAGTAGAAATTGTTGCAGAACGAGAACGAACCCAAGAAAGCACCACCTCCAGCCGGTATCAAAAGCCCAACACCAGGTCGTACACATGGAATTCCTGATCAACCAAAATCAGTCATTCGTCGTGCTGCACAATATTCGGCCGGAAAACCATCAAAACATGATAAAAATAAGCTAATGCGATCCGAGGGTATTATACCAATTCAAGCTGGCTCTAATAAATATGCTTCTCAACGAGGAATGACTGGTATGTTTATTTGCATAACATTTTCTCGTTCAATATTCAACGCTTAACATTATGCAAAAAAAAAAAAAAAAAACTAGTTGATCTATTTCTATGTTCTCATGCAAAAAAAAAGGATCAACGAAGACCTTAACATTTAATTATCGAAATCCAACTTAATTAATGCACCTCTATGACCGTTATCACCTAAGTGGAAAGCTATATTAAGTTCAAATCCCTTGATCGTGCCAGTAAATATAACTCTTCTTTGGATTGCTAGTTTATAGCATTAGGCATATTTAATTCCCATCATTCGATTAGCAAATAGTATATCTTAAACGATCCATCCATCGTTAGATGATCACCTTCGAAATGTTTTATTATCGATAAATGTTAAGATTTTTTGGCAATTCTGTCAAAAATTTAAGTTTTCCTCTTCTAGAATTTATTTTGAAGTTGACTTTATATTTGAATATATCTGGAAAGGATGAATTTTCCACTGATAAAACATTTCAATTCTTGAAATAAATCCCTAAAAATTGAAAATTTTCAAATGAAAATTGCTCATTGTGTTTAAGTTTCCAATTGCAACAATGCAGCATTCGCAAATAAAAAAAGTTAAGTGCTTCAAGTTTTAGTGCGTGTGTGCGTGCGTGTGTGTGTGAATATCAATTGCAACGAATATAAAGCTTAACTGTTGAGATGTTGTAAAAGAACATATGTGAAGTGATGAGATGTTGTAAAAGAAACTGCCACTTCGAATGAAGTATTGCAACTCTACAAAGTTCGCATGCGAAAATTCCACTGTGATTTGAGGGAACACCTTCGAGCACCTCTTCTTTTTGCATTTGGCATACCCAACTCACATGCGAATTGACCATCGTTTTATGTCTACTTGCATCAATTCATGCATAGTGTTCAGGATTTGGTCGTCCTCGTGATGTCATTGATAAAGTGAAAGCAGACAACTTAGCCGAGATCACCGATGAGGAGAAGATCAAAAATTTAAAAGGATCGACATGGTTGCAATCCGGAACGAATAAATTCGCTTCACAAAAAGGACAAACTGGTCAGTCAGCTGTTTTACGATCGTCTTTCTCCTTCTTTTATAAAAATTTAGAAAAATTTACGAGGATTTCTTCTTGTTGATTTATTTCAGTTAATTTTTCAGTTAATTTCAACGCTAATGAAAACCATCTGAGCATATTTATTAATATGGATTGCACAACATCCAATTCCCTAATTATTTCTATTAAGATCCATAAATGATAGATTCGTGAACTCTTCTTCTTAGTGTATCTTCTTCGTATAATCACCAACAATCATCTAAAATAAAATTAAAGTTATTAAGAGCGAAGAGTTAAAGCATAATTGCAACTTATCTTTGTGCATATCATTAAATTCTTTATAGTATTTAAAAACCAGATGTATGGCACGTTCTATAGCGATCAGCATAGATTTTTATAGTTCATAAGTTGAAGTTGTCAAATAAAAAGATATAGGTATAAACATGCATAGACATGATGTTACTGTAACAGAGTTACTGTAATATATTTCTGTAGATTCAAAAAAAAATTGCAGAAATACGATAAACACCGTATAATATGCGAGGCAGCAGCTCATATATATTCGGCGTAACGCCATCATAACATTAACCTATAATTAAATGGTTTCTTTTAAGGATTTGGTTGCCCACGAGATGTTAACTATAGAACAAAAGGTACGGGAGGTGCAAGTGAAGTACCTGAGGAGAAAGCTCGTGCTACCGATGGTATTGTGCCACTACAATCTGGCACTAACAAGCTCGCATCTCAAGCTGGCATGACTGGAATGGGAATGCCAAGGATTGTTGATGGTATCTTCTCGAATAATTTCCCCATTTGTTTTTATTGTCACATCTATTTTTTCATGTTTTTGATTTTTTTTCCACATAAATAAGCAGTAAATCTACTATCATATATGCTTGTAATTTTTTCATTTCATATTTACTTTTAATGTTTAAATTATTTGAAATAAATCGTAAGCTTCCAATGTGTTTTATATTCATATATTTAGCTACCATTTTTTGCTTTTTAAATGATTTCGAGCAGACGTAAATTATTCATTGTTTTAGTTCGTAAAACGCTCGATCAGGATCGTGAAAGTCAAGGATTTATTCACCTACAGATGGGTACAAATCGATTCGCTAACCAATCCGGTATGACCGGATTCGGTATGCCTCGACACAACATCACCAAATATAAGGACGAACAAAGAGGAGAGATGCCTCACGACGAGTCAGTCACCTCACGTCAGACAACCGGATGGAGGGAGGGTTAGTTTTTTTTAACTATATACTAATTCATGTATATTATATTGATAAGCATTACTTCCACTATAGCAGAGGTCTGTCACAGACTAATACTTCCATTGTCTATACGTCGATTTTTTCATTCTTTTTTCTTTGATAGAAAGATAAACGAATGTGGCGATCAACATCACGAAACACGGGACAGATGAGGAGAACCTTGGGGGGAGGGGGGATGAGGGTGAGAATGAGGAGGGAGTAGGATTTTTAAAGACCCATTTTTACGAATTTTTCAGCACTAAAATCAAAAGTTTCTCACTATCACTCAAATTCCTCAAGCATTTTTCCCAATCAAAAGAGGAAAAGATTTCAATCCTCACTCTATGTCAAATTTTTTTCTTTTTTGACATCTTCTTCGCTTTCTGGAATCTAACATCATTACCGCTATTCTTCGTTATTGGCTGGCATATTTAACGTTAGATTGAAGCTGTATAATATAATCATGGCTGTAAGTAAGCATTTGCAATAAGAGAATACATTAATCGTGGTTCTCTCTTCTCTTTATCTCACCTCTCCCCCACTCTAAACGATTGTTAGATCTGTATTAAGTTATGATATTATTTGGGTTCACAGGGTTTTTAAACATAAACAGCTGCTTCTAAATGGGGCATTAAATGGTATATACATGATTCTCTGCAATTGAAGGTCAGATCATATCACTATACCAAGATTGAATGAAAAATTGACCTGCACAATGAATTTAATAAATTTCAATCAACTAAATCATTATTCTGTTGCCGATATTGACAGATGTTTGGCAGAAAATTATAGACTTCATTTTCCAGTTGGGACATCTTGGTACACTTTTGCTACGTTATGTCTCGCAATAAATTCTGAAAAATGCTTAGTGGAAAAGATGACCTTTATTTTCAACTATGAATCTAAGTAATATTTAGGAGCCTCTCAAGCAGGCATGACCGGATTTGGTGCGTTCAGGAACAATACTGTTGCAAATATGCAAGCTCAAGAACAACGCTCACAGGGTATGATTCCTTATCAAATGGGTGTCAATTTCCTCGACTCACAGGCTGGTAAAACTGGATTTGGTATGCCTAGGCAGGTGAGTGATCTTTGATCTCTTTACTTTAGGCAAATTGTTTTTCAATGCAGAATACATTTTGTTATATCGGTTATTATTTATTCATATAAATGCTGTACGAAGCTGAAAAAAAGTTTGAAAACTTTTTAGGCTTGTTAAAATATTCTGAAATTGGAGGACTTTATATAATATTTGCAAAAGTTGGTACAATTGACAGACTGAAAATAAGGTTTCCTTCCTCCATAATCCATCTATTCCGCTAAAAATTACTATATATATATATATATATATATATATATATTTATATATATATGTATATATAAAATTTAGAACTGTTTAATTTGTGCACAGTATTCAAGAGTGAAGCACGTTTCTTGCAGGTTTACACACCATACGTAGACGATAGCCACGAAGATTTGCCACTGGATCTGGCTCGTCGACCTGAGGTACCGTTCTGGTCAGGCCAAGAGACTGATTTCGCTAATCAGGTAAGTATTTATTTTTGCATAGCTCTTGACCTGAGGTATCATTCCTCTCAGGTAAAGGGCTCGTTTCGATAGCTAACTGGGCATTCGTTTCCGTATAGTTCCTGGCCTTTAAAAGGAATTTTAACCATTGAAAGTGGCCATACAAATATTTCATATTTTCTTCTGATAAGCCCCTCATGTATTTGGGATTTGAGTTCAACATGGTGGATGTAACTATCACTTCAACCCGTATTTCTTTTTTATGACTCTCTTCTTTTGCAAAGGGGAATGAGGCAGACGTTACGTTGAAAGTAACGAATCGTTTATAGTGTATAATTCCTTTATGCGCTTATCACTGCTTATCACCACTTATCACCTTTCTATCGCTGACATCCATTTTCATTGCCAATGAAAGATGAATGAAAATGGAAGTTTTGGTGAATTTGTAAATTTGCATTATATGCAAATTTGATATCGACCATCATTGTATTAAAATTTCCACCCAAATTTTTTTCAAACAATAGAGAGATCAATTCAAAAATTGGATCTAATTCCACTGAGATGAGTGGGAATAACAAGTTAAATCTGGTGGTATTGGTACTTTCGATATATGCTTCGCATTAAGACAAAGCTTAGTTCCTATCGTAAACCGTATATGTTGAATCAATGAAATATGTAAATTTTAACCTCTCGTTAATTTGCATATATATAATTTCAGACCGGTATGTCAGCGTTTGGAACCCCTCGTGATGTACGTGGAGAGTATATTCGACGTATGTGGTGATGTGTGGCTTCATACGAAATATGCATTGTACAACCGTGTTTGACAATGCACAAATGCCTATTTCTTTCGATGTCTAATATCATTTAGTATGATTTATTAGTAATTCATTTTCTCGTGATTGGATCCTCGAAAAAAAAAATTATTTTTTTTTTCATTTATATAAATTTTCTCAATACGACTATAAACTCTTTCGAGCGTTAATTCTACAAACGATATTTCAATACTATTAAAGAGAAATTACAATGATGATATGACACCTCAATCATCTATATAAAATAAATATAATATCGTCGAATTATATTTTCGTCCCGTTAGGTTGTCATCATCAATACGCATTGAATAACGAAATCGAACAACAACAACACTTCATTGTCGAATTTTTCTTTTCGATTTGCCAATTTTGATGTTTCATAATTGTGCAATACGTTCGTGATGGATCGCAGATTAAAATTATTCTATTCGATTTGAACATTTTTATGATTTTTATTTTTATTTTCATTTAAATGCTGATTTTTGCACGCTGCAAATAGAAATTTTTCTCGTCGGCAATAGTTTTCTTCGACATCACATATATAAAAAGGTTGTAAAAGTGGAAAATTTTTTCAGAAAATTTTTCAGAAATTTTATAAATGAAAGTAATTATTAGTAATAACTCTATTAAAAAATAGCGCAAATTTCTTCTCATAATATAGTTGCTAATGATGATACTAGATGATGATATCACAACCTCTATAATTATCAACCTTATTCATATTCAAGTAAAAATTCGCAATATTCAATTTGAATTCTTTTTTTTTGGAAAAAAATCAGTAGGCTAGCAGTTTCATCAATTAGTATTCTCTTTTTAAATCTTGTTTAATGCATAAAACGGTAAAAATTTGCATAAACTAGCGCACAAAAAGCAATAGCAGTCATGAGTAAAAAGTGAATCCATTTCTCTGGCCGAATGCCAAAATCCGATAGCTTTAGCATTGGCGTTGTCATGGTGAATTTTCATTGATGGAGACCGAGTGATATAAAAGCTCCTCTTTCGTGTTGCTATAGACAACGAAACACTAGGTGAATCAACGCATTATGGAAAGTAGTATGGAGTCGGAGCCGCTCTTAAAAGCGCTCCTTCTCTATAGAAGAAATAAAGTGAGTGATGCTATCGAATTGTGTACAAAAATTCTCGAGAGGAACCCATACGACCAGGTTGTCGTTTTTTCTTTTTTTTTTCTTTTTGCAATCGATAAATCATTTAATTTATTTTATGATAGCGCTTTTGAATAATTAATTATTATTCTATACTTCTAATCGATAGAAGATTTATTTAGTAATCGCATAAGTTCTTATTGTGTATAGTTTTCGACGCATTAATATCAATCTTAGTAAGCTACACTTGAGGTTTTAATGAGTAGTGGATATGAAGAAGATTATTATCTCTATCTCTAAGAGGTAAAATTCTGCATTATCCACACATATGTGATGCTACAAGAATAAAGCATCAGCAATTACACATAAAATCGCCTAAGGGTGTTGTCCTATATTGAATTGTTGTAATATTTGTGTGTGTGTGTGTGTGTGTGTGTGTGTGTGGTGCTCCACACAGTGATATGGGTAGAATGTGTTGAAGCGATAACGGCAACAACAAGCTCCATCGTTTTGTCTATATGCCTGACTGAGTGACTACCTCACTAACTCCAACATATACGTGCACTTGATGGCTCCGGAAACACAACAGGTGCTTCAATGACCACTACACATTCCATAGAGATAATGTGTTGCTAAGCTTACACTCATTGCCATTCCACAAAGCTTGAAAACCTCTATCGAACGATTTCTATTGGTGGTGGTGAATTTCGCATCGAAAATATTGAATTCAGTGATGAATCGATCATTGTGTTCAGCTTATCTTTAAATAAAAAGAATAGCATAGTCTTCTTCACATCAAATTATAAACTGCCTCTAAATAATATATAAAGCAACATCAGAAAAAAAAAAAAATCANTATATATATATATATAGGCAGCATGGGGCTTAAAGATGACATGCATGACCGAGGATATCTATGTGGACGAAATAGAAAACGACGAACGAGGTGTAGCCGAAACGTTTCTCGACGATAGTGTTATCGCGTCTAATGCACGACCAGGCACATCCTTCTCAAGACCTGTAACCTCTTCAAAAGGGCCTAGCCAAGCTATAAGGTAATCGATTTCCATTGTTTTCGTCGTTTTTGCTTTAAAAAAAAAAATGCTTCGACTGTCTAGATAAGAAAGAAAAGTATTGTTGACTGAAATTAAATGAAAAAATTATGGCAAATTTTCAAAAATTTTCATTTTTTTCTCGTCGAAAATTTCAGATTTTTTCCAAAGGCAGCATCACATTTGCATTTCAAAAAAAAAAAAAGATCAAATTCCAGCTCTATTGGTGATTTGCATTTATTCCTTCCAAAATAATTTAAATTTTTTTGCGCGGAGAGGGGGGGGGGGAGACTAGCATTTTAGAAAGAAAATCTTTTAGGAGCGAGTTACGGTATGAGGAATTACGGTACGGCATCGGTACGAAGAACTACGGTATGCATTACTAGCTAACCATAAATTAATATTACTTAAGCTCGACTAATTCACCATTTTCTCGATCACTTTCATAAATTTATGGCAGCGTGATGTTTTTTTCAAAAAAAAAAAAATTAAAGTCACTAGTTACAGCTGACAGGATCATTGATCACTGACGTAAAGCAAAGTTGTTGCGGGGGTAACAAACATTGCACCCATCACACAATTGCTTATGATGTCTGTTCGACTGAGTTAAATCCCCATCGAATGATGATGCATCGTGATCGGCACATAAATTCACATACGACAATCAATACTTACAATCATTTATTAGACGAATGAATGACGTCATCACATAAAAATATTACATAATAAACCTATTCCGGATTATTTCTCTATTATTTCCGGTATGATATTAGTTGATAGGTAGTAATATTCGATTAATTATCAAATAAACGAGTATTAAATTAAATATTAATATGCGTTAAGTATGGACATTTCAATATTCGATTAATTATCAAAATAAACGAGTATTAAATTAAATACTATGAAATCATTCAGTGGCCAACTTATCAATCACGTTTTAAACTTTTATCCAAACAAATTAAGGCGTGAATTTTCTGTTGTCGAAATGAATCGTTTAATAAGTTTCTGTTTGTTTATTCAACTTTTTAAAAAACAATTTGCAAGGCGATTCTCAAAATGCTCTAATAACGTTCGAAATAAATCCATCCTGTGCCATCGGGATATATACGGATGGTTGAAATCATTAAGGCTGAAACAACTCCACAACAACTTACTCGCCTAGGTTGGAATATTTTTTTTTCGCTAACTTGAAGTCGCCATACAATTTCAAGTCGCGGATAACAATATTGGAATCATGTGATAACAATAATTTTCTATAGATAAATTAATGAAAAAAAAGTTGAATGAAAAATAAAAACAACGATTGGATCACTTAGGCCTCGATCAAGTGCTGGACGTCCACTAAGTGGTGTTCTACGTCCCGAAACAAGTGTTCGTCCCGGTACAATGGAGCAATCGTTACGTACTTCACGTACATCGAAGACCGCTCGAGCAACATCGTCGAGTTCAGCGCGTTTCGTACGTCTCGGCACTGTAAGTAATTTGCATAAATCTATTTTGCATAAAGTTAATTTACAATTATTTATTAAGTAACTATATGCAAATTTTCAGATCATTTAATAAAAAATACTAGGAAATTTATAGATGAAGCGTCGGAAAAAAATAAATTTTTTTACCTATCATAAAATTAAGATAATAATAAATTCAACAATTTCAATCCTAGAATCATTGATATAATCATATAAAAATTTTGAGAGAAATGAATAGAAAGAAAAAGCAAAACAGTGCTTAGAACATATAAAATTCAATAATTATTATTAAGGCGGATATTACATCCAACCTTCTCATCTACAAATATTGATTAACGCTTTATAGATAGTGCACGGCTATTAGCTAATCACAACCTTCAATTGTTGAACTTTAATGAAAATCGATTATAGTGGAACCCATAAACTCTATGCATATGCCCATCTAATACGATAATATACATCACCAAAGAACAAAAACCAAAAATATTTCATTTATTTCTAAGTGGGTATTATTCGACAGTCGAAAAAAATTTACATATATTTAAACAAATTTGCATATTCATCTAGGATGGCGTTTTGTTTTTCGCATATTCCTCAACGCAACTCAGAGAGGATTGCTTCTTTGTGGGCTCAATTATTTCATCGAACCAGATATTCAAAAATCTTGTTACTTCTTTATGTTCGATTATAATTATTAGCATTTCCACAAATGCCTTTTGAAAGTTATTAAAATCTTTTCAACAAACTAATTAATTTGTTTAATCCCTCAGATAAAAAATTCGGATGATGTCATTTTATTAAATGACGTCATTCGGATGACGTCATTAAATTATATACTATTGTGTGTAATCTTTACTACTGCTGATGCTTTAATTATTATGATAATTGATGAATCCTAGAAATATATACTAAAATTAAAGGCTTCAATGGTGGCACAATCTGATGGACCATTTATAAATCTTGCTCGACTTAATGTTGAAAAATATGCTCGTGATACTAATATCAATCGTCTTCTCTTTGAGTATGTCTTCTATCATGAAGGCGACATAAAAATTGCACATCAGGTTTGATTTTATCACTCTCTTTCGATCTTTCCCCAAAATTTTTTTCTTTTCTATCTTTTCCTCTCTATCTTTCATGTTGTCTCTTTCAGCTTCTATCTTCTCGAAAAAATTAACCTCCTTAATGCGAAATACAGATAAAGGAAAATGCCCATTTCTTAGCACGGAAGGTGTTTTGAGGGTCTAATTTATTTGTATGTTATTCCAAATTATAATTCCTACCCGTTTCATCAAAAGTTGAGTGAATCATAAAACAATAACCTAATAGATCATTATTTAGGTCATTAAAAAATCGGATCCTGTATCTATTTGTGGCGAAAAAATAAAAATAAAATAAAAATAAAATGAAATAAAAANATAAATAAATAAATAAATAAATAAATAAATAATAGTAGTAGTAATAATAATAGTAATATCAAATAATATTTTAATTCTACGATATTGATCGATGAATAAATTTTAAGGCAACAGGTGATACAGTGATGGCTTCACGATGTTTTCGACTTGCAATGGCAGCCGATTCAAATCATGCGGAAAGTGTTTGTAATTTAGCTGTTCTACAAATGCGTGATGGTAAATTGGAGCAAAGTCGAGCACTTTTTCTTTCAGCAATCCAAAAAGGACCACATCTATTTGAGGCATATTTCAATTTTGCACTCCTCACTTATCAGGTTTGTAATCCATATTCATCCCCTCATTCCTTTAGTTTGATTTTCATTTGAAAATTTTCTTCCATTCTTGTCGAGTAAGAAACGCCATGACTAAGTTGTCCATATTATTTGTTGATATTTAACGAATGAATAGGAAAAATTCTTGTAATTTGAGTCACTTTTATTTAGTGCATTAACTTATCAAAAATTTTCTGAGAGAGTAGGGATCTTAAGAAGCTCTCTCTTCCTCTCTTCTATTTTCTTCATATTTCGTTAAATTTTTCGAAAGTTATTTTTATTTATTTATTTCTATTTTGATCGCTTTCTAATAATTCTTATCGTATACGGTTGCTAGCCATTATTTCTATAAATAGTGAACAAATCATCTTATAAGCTAAACTTGCATTCAACAATATTAACGATGATAAAGGAGACCCCCCCCCCTCCCCTCCCTCCCAAAAAAAAAATTCAAATATAATTTCTTTGGAAATTCTTTCAATAAATTGACTTTCAGTTAGGACAATTCGACGAAAGTCGCTCATTAGTGCTGAAAGCGTTGGAAATATTCCCCGATCATGTTTATTCGAAGACACTCCTTGGATATATCGAGCAAATGTATACACTATTATAATCGAATGATATTTAAATATTAATTTTTTTAAAATTTTGATCTCATTGATGAGTGTATCTTAATTATAAATCATTTATGAATTTATTAATTGCACCAGGGATTATTTAAACATCTGAATTGAAGGAATCCTCCTCCCCCCCTCTCCTCACCGCTTCTTCACCCTCCCCCTCTCCCTCGTGTTTTGTCTGGCTTATTTCATTGGATTAAGCTGTAAATATCATCGCTGAGGCTATAATAAATATATATAAGCAGATAGCTGTTTTGTTTTATAAAATAATAAAAGTATAAGCAAATAAATAGCTTTCTTTTACTTCATTTATCGTGCAAAAAAAAAAAAAAAAACAAAACAAATAAATTAAGGGAATAAATTATTTGTAGTCATCATATTAGACTATGAAAATGTTATGCATAACTATTCGAACGTTCATGATTCAACATCAAACGAGGCAAAATTAGGTTTCTGAAGGAGATAGACATCGAAGAAGTACAATTAAGCGCAATATTTCTAACACATCAATTAATATTTATGAGTAGACGATTTGGCTCCTCTTTATGAAATAATAAAAAAACAACAAGCACTACCTCCTCTCCTTCCCCCACCCCTATCCATCCCTCTCCCCTCCCTCAATTTAACCATTAGCGATGCCGCTACTGCTAGGAAATACTTCCGCATATTGCAGCATAAAATCCTATTCATACACCCATATATTTTAAATTTTTCACGAACACTTTCCCATCAGAAGGATATTCCTATCTTCAATCTAAGATTTATAGATCGATAAATATTCATATACGATTAAGTTTACTACAACGGATACAGTATATCGTAATTATTACAACATATCTGGGATACAGTACATCGTGATTATTACAACATCATATCTATTCAACAATTTTCCTTCTACTTAATGAATGAAAATAGCAAATTACGCAGCAAAAAAAAAATTTGAAATCTAACAACGTTTTTGTTTATGCATTTGAATCGTCGTCATATGCAACCTTGTTGAGAACCGTTTGAATACCAATCCATGCTTCCGATGCACCCAAATGTATTTGACTAGCGGGAAGGAGGAAACCGGCGGTGCTGAAAATCATTGTATTACCTTTTTTTTATGCAGTTTTTCAGCACTTATTGAATTCCCACTTATGATTTTTCAAAATATTTCGATATATTAAGAAAAACGATTTATTAATTATGAATTTATATCTGAAGAAAACAATTTCGAATAGTTTCTACATCGATAAATAAATTAAAAAAAATGTTTTAAATCATGATTTACTGTGAAACTATGAAAGGTTTTTCTTATGGGAACAGTTTTGTGCTCTAAAAGAGACAATAATTATTACCTCTTAATCTATTTAAAGCAAAATAGCTCTCTCAATGATTCCGACAAGTTTCCCCATAGTAAACAAAGAGAAATTTCATACTAACCTCTCATCACCAGGTCGTAGTTCTATAGCGTATGTGTACTCAGTGTTGAGTACACCTTTGACGTAATCAATCGCCGAACCGGAAGCTGGATACAACATATTGGCAATTGAACCGTAACGGAATTGAGCACCGTTCACATTGTTCATAAGTTGTGTTGCTAATATAGCCGTTTTATTCTGCAAAATGATTTTAAAAATTATAAAAACTTAACATAATTATTATACAGTGAACGCTTCCTACTGTTATAATAATCAATGTTGACGAGTAAATGTCCCACACACTTCTATGTAGATCAATAGAATATATCAGTCAGCAAAAAAAAATAAAACTTTTTTTAAAGCAACTTTGCTAAGCAACTCTATTATATGATGCAACTCGAACGCCAGTATCCTAGAATCAATTGCCATCATTTCGAAAGAATCGTATAGGTGGCAGTAGAGAAGGGGGGGATGGGGGGAGGGGATGATGGCGGTGAGTGGCCGGAAAAAATACTCTATATTATACTCAGAATTTGATTCTTCCTATATTGCGAATCGATGAAGCCATTGGACCGCAAAAAAAAGAGAATATTCGGCTCAGCGGCGCTGACGAGAGGCGGAAAACGACGCATCACCGGCGGAAGTGGAAAAACGTTGGACAGAAATGAGGTGGAACCAGGAATTGGTCTGGTCGGGGACCGGAGCGAGCTCCCATTGCGAATGTATCGTTACCCTCGTATCGTCCTATTCTTCTCGTCGATGATTGCATCTCAAGTCTTTCTCTACATTCTAATATTTACTAAGAACTCCTAAAAGAATTTTTATTTGCAAAGAATTTTTGCATAGATTTCAATTTGCAAAAGAAATAATTTTTTGAGTTATTTTAATTAAGAAAAAAATATAAATAAATCTCACCAACACATCAATATTTCTCGGCGCGTCGAATGTATATCCATATGGATATAAAAAAAGTTCACCATATGCATGAACATCGAAAAATGCTCGAATAGTTTCATTGTTTAAATGTAAAAAATCGGCAAGTTGTCGTGATTCAGGCTCAGAAAAAGGAAATGGACCAGCATAAACGTTCGCACATGATCTCGATGAAGCTCCAAAAACTGCAATAATTTATTTAAGTATTTTTATTATAAAAACATTTACAATTATTTCGTTATTTTATTTTATTTACTTATTT
>QEWY01000663.1:184984-200056 GCA_006503575.1 Baylisascaris schroederi | reverse complement strand
TATATATATATGTATATATATATATAATACTCATCAGTAATATCCGCCTACTATTTTCTTCACTTAAATGAATATAACAACTTCATTACCGGGCATCTCCTTGCGACCGCTCGTACGACCTCCGGCAAACATTCGATCTAAAAAAAGGGATATATTTATAGTATTAACGAATATAATTGCAGAATCAAATGATCAACCCAACGTTGAAATAAATTTTTATAATTCTTTAGACCATAATTAATGTTTTTTTGTATATTTCATTTTCACCCTGATTCAGGTTTAGATATGATGACAGTATATATGATCTATATTCCATGAATCTAATGGTTACAAAACAATACCGTACTCTCTCAGGTGAATCCATCATATTCACTAATTCATGCGCAGTTGCAACGCCCACCTTTTAAGTTGATAGGTTAATAGATTAAATAATTACTGGGCAATCTCTGTAGGAGTTATTTGCTAGAAATAAATAAATATTAGGGAATAGAAGATTGAGTTGAGAATGAAAAAAAATATTCACCGTTGCCGGTGTGAAATCGAGTTGTCTACCACCATGATTCGAAACGATTATACCCTTCACACCATATCTTACCGCAACGTCTGCATCTTCAGCACGCATTACACCTTTCACGATTATTGGTAATTTCGATTCACTTAATTTACATACATCCAGGTTAATTTACATATATACCATGCTTAATTTACATATATAATTTTTTTGTCCTTTGAACTTTAAGCCTACTCAACGATATGCAAAATTATTCCATATTTAATATGCCTAAGTTTTATTTTTATTCGTTCTACTTTTCGCTTCTTCAACTTTATTCCAACCTTAAAACTTCAGACTGTTAGAGGGTCTCATTCCAATAATATATTCAGACCCTTAGAGGGTCTGATTTCAGTAATGTACTATGATAGGAAACAAAAATAAATGGGATCAAACTTCATAAAAAGAATTAAAAGTAATCGAATATTACGAATATAAAAGACCGATCATAACTATAAACGGTGAGCATAAAAGCTGAGTTGAATCATAATGATGGTGGTGACTATTTCAGCTTGCCGAATTTTTATGGTCAACTAAAACGAACCGAATAAGCCATTGAAGATCATCGAAAGTCAACGAATCATCGAATAGTTGATGAACATAATTACCAAATGCTGATTCACCAATCTCTGTTTGTTTCATGTGGGCATTTGCGCCGTCTATATTCGCTAATCTGAAATCGCAAAGAAAAAAAGCTGTCTAATATCACAATTTTTTTAAAAAATATAAAAATTTTCCATTGTGAGAGAAATACGTTGTTTATCCAAGACATCCCGGAATGATCGAAAAACAAGGTATGATACTTCAGAATGGATCCATTCTATTGGGTAAATTGCATTTTGTTGGGTAAATTTTACCCACTCTATTGGGTAAAATTCAGAATTTTTGAAAATAATTAAACAACTAACGATAAATGTGCAGGTAAATTGAATGCATTTCGTTTATCAGCCGGTCTTCTCCCTAAAACCGGTGTATCCACAGTGAGCACTACTGCATCGAATCCAGCATTCGCGATTCGTTTCAACAATTGTTTTGTCACGTTACGATCTTTGAAAACATAGAGCTGTAATAGTGAATATTTGCACTCCATAAAATGATCTCGTTTAAATATTGCTAAGCATCTAATCAATATCGATTTGATATATATTTAGGCGTATTTATTACTTGATTGAAATAAGTATTAATCAAACTTGATGCCAAAGTGTTGTTCCAGGTGGAGCATTTGAAGCTATCTCTTCCAATTTTGTATTGCTAAGTATACTGCATATCATTAGCGAATTCATCTCTCCAGCTGCTAAAATATTCAAATTATTATTGACAGTCGCAAAATACTCAACGTATTAATCAATTACTCTTATTGACAGCCGTTAAGAATTTTTTTTCCGCTATAGTTTAACTTCTACATATTTAAAAAACTATAACATTCTATATATCAATTATAAAGACAACATTTAAAAATTATGCAACTTACAAGTTAAATTATATCTAATTACCGAATATTTTTATTAATTCTTATACGTTTATTGCCTACAACATGCAAATAATCACCTACGTGTTCGCATTATTCCCAACCGGATATAGCATCTCATCTAGAAATTTGCACATTTCTTACGGGTTTCTTTTCTATAGATAGGAGAAAAAANTTTAAATTTTTTAATCAATTAAAGAGATGAAGTTCTACGGTGAACTTTGAATCTTCCAAGGTGAACCTTGAACCCAAGATGGTGAACTTTGACCCTTCCATGAAGAACCTTTCTTTACCTTTCAACTCTAATCACACTAGAATAATTTGAATTTTACTGTGGGTCTTTTCATTTTGTGAAAGATTTCAGAAAAAAACAAAGATTTCCGAAGAAAATCTGCATAAAAAATTTTAAAAACTGCAAAATTTCCACTCCAATTTCTAAAATTTCCAAAAATTGAAGCATTGAATATTTTTTCTAGTTATTCAACAGTTTAGAAAATTAGTCCTCCATATCATCATGCTTCGTAATGTTTTATCTATTATATAATTAAGTGAATTCGCTAATTCTATTATCTTCTTCTTTTTTAATGTTGTCATAAATGATTTGCATGATTGAGCTTATGACTTCTTATATGGTTCACTATATCATATAAAAACTAAGTTACCAAGCTATATAGAGAATTCAGATTTAACTATTATACAAATAACCGCCGATATGATTGTCTTCAATCTATGATCCAACGGAATTCTGGTGTTTATCTATGCAAACTTACGAAGCAAAAAATGCGACGATGAAAGAACAAGCGCAAATAAATGATTTAAACCTGTTGAAAGCGAGTCTATTCCTTCTCAGTGAGCTTTCCGTTCCGGAACCTCCTGCATAATATTGACGAACATCAAGGGGAAGACGCTCCAATGCGGCATACTCTATCTCGTCTACTGTAGTTAAATGATTCAACATCTATAAATATGCTGGTTACATTAGCAACTTCAATGACGACGACCGGAAAGACGTTGTGGGTTTTATTACAACCCAACCTGAGGGGAAACATTATCTTCTTTTCAGGAAACCTTCGTTTATGTGGGCATTTTCTGGATTTGTGGATTAACTTATAGGCCTGTGCTCATCGTCTGAAAACGAAGAAATTGAATCATCGAATCTTACAAAGTATTTGTAAACAACTTTCAGATATTTTGTGCATCGCACCATACTTATGTGGCTGTATAGTTCGTTTAGTACAGTATGCAGGCGGATTGGTACGGTCAGACGGGTGTAAATGCGCGCCTTGTCTAACCCCAATCCTTCTAAAAATCCTTGGTTTTATCCGGGTCCCCCGCGGATACTCGAGGCCCTCACGGGTGCTCCTGATTTCAGAAAATCCCACAAACAAGCAAGGGACTTTTTGGACTCGGTAACCCTCATAGACCAAAATTTATGAGGCATATTCAGGCGCCCACCCCTCTCCCCGACGAAGGCCTTCGCAGATGCCCTCGCGGGGAGGGGAATGGAAGGTGACGGCAAACTCTGAACACTAGTCCGGGCATCATTAAACGTACATATTCATTTCCTAAATGGTTAATTTGAAATACACAACTAATCGAATGCAAACTCGGTATGAAAATTAGGGGATAGATGGACATAATCATATATGAACGCATCGATAAACACCACTAATTATTAAACTATTAATCACTATTTTAAATTTAGTAAAGATGTTATATTCTATTATTCTGAATGCACTTCAATATATCCCAATAAATTATTATGCGAAAGAATAATAAAGAAAATAAAAATAAAGTCAGAGATCGGCGAAATAGAAAATTGGTAATTTTCGATAATCCCACGTGGCCATTAATCTGTTGAGTTTAGAGATTTTATGGGATGGGCTTCCCTTATCTTGCGGATTAATGTACCTTTGCCATGGGTAAGTATTTAGACCATAATGTTAGTCGCCTCAAAGTTATGGACCTCGGCAACGTGTTTGGCCATTGGGCAATAGTGGTGAAGGCATAATATTACAAAATCCTATTCAAATATTGTTGGCGTTATGCGTTCATTTGTGGATTAGATGCTCTACAACCGTATTAGTTGAAGTATAACCCCGTCTCGAACACGGCCATTTTTGTAATACCCAATAGCCCCTCCATCTTTGCAGTAGGTCGGATTTCCTTTCCACTAGGAAATGTAGAAAATATCCCTCATTTCTCTTGTCTCTATTAATAAAACTATTTCCATATTTAACCCCCCCAAAATTTTGCCTTTTTCATTCAAAATTCCCTACCACAGAGCAATCGATAACTGCCTAAGAGCTTCAAATATTAAGCTTGAATTTTTAAGGAATAGATAGGGCGTTGGTGGATTGGCTGAGTGGTCTAGTGGTATGATTCTCGCTTCGGGTGCGAGAGGTCCCGGTTTCGATCACCGGCTCAGCCCTCAATTGTTTTCTATCGTTTACTCAAATCGTCATCACGTACGCGATGCCAACGACCACCTACTTACTCTTTGCAAGGTCGAATTTTTAGTTGTGTTGTTATGTGTATATTCGTGTTTGCATATGTCTGTATATCTTTCTAGACTTCATAAAGTTAGAATACATCAAAGAGTAGGCTTAAATATTCTACAGTTGCCAAATGAACTGTTCACTAGATATAAAGTGTGTCCTAAAGAAGTTGCGAAACGAATTTTCCAATTTTCGATCGATATTCAAAATTTTCCAATATTTTTTGCATAATTTGGATGTTTCTTCATATTCATTTTTCTCATATATTTGCATAATCGCTTATTGAGTGAATTATTTATTTATTTATTCTTAGATTCAGATATATGTGGTATTATATCAATGCTTAAGTGCTTGATTATTTTGTTTCAATTGTTATGTGATCATAGGATAGGTGATGTGGCCATAATTTCTTTTTTTGTTTGTTTATTTGTTTGTTTGTTTGTTTGTTTGTTATTTCAAGAGGCATTGCAATGACTGTTGTGGAAGATAATATGATGGATACGTTGTATTTTGTTTGTCGCCGTCTGTCGATTTATTTATTTTTCTGAAAAGGGAATTAAATTAAATAAACTTAATAGGAAAGAAGATGAATTTTTGCTGGGAAAATTTGTGCAAATAAATGAGCAAATTTATAATAAATGCAAAAATATATAGAAGAACCAATGCAAAAATATATATAAACAATCGAAACAACCGAATACTTTAAGTGCAATTTAGACAGCTGCTTGTCAATTGTGTTTGCTGTATTTGGCGAGATGGTGAATTTGCTCGCTCATCGTTGAAAATCACTCCCCCACCGTGGAATCCCTGCCCCACCTTGGAGTCCTTCCTCCACCACAGATTCCCTCCCCCAGCTTGGAATCCTTCCTCCACCACAGATTCCCTCCCCCATCTTGGAGTCCTTCCTCCACCACAGAATCCCTCCCCTAATCGGAATCCTTCCTCCACCACAGATCCCCTCCCCCACCTTGGAATCCTTCCTCCACCACAGATTCCCTGCCCCACCCTAGAAACAACACCTTTCACTATAGAGTGCAAATATGTTGATGTATAAGAACGATATAATTCCATAATATACAACGAAGAGTACAAAATTTCATCGAATCGTTGAAAGATCGAACAAACTTAATGCAATAATTGAAACTCTAAAGTAACATCGACTATAACCGCAGTGCTCTCTAATAGCGAGAACGATTATCACATCTTTAGTACACCCCTTACAAGTCAGTGAGCAACGCATTCATCCTTGTTGACAACAAGCTGGCAGCAACCAGCTGGCAGCAGGTTTCGCATCGGTCGATGCTTCTATGAGTCATCACTGATGTTTGATATATGTCGAAATATCGTTCCTTCCGGAAGTACCTCTATCCTTTCCGGAAAATTTACCTGTACTGATTATGTTCATTCATATAGTAGTTTTAATTATTTCATTACGGTAGATTTTCTTTTTTTTTGCAACCCTTTTGCAATAGTCCTCTTGATATCGATTGCAAATTTCTTCCTTCATCTGTCATGAGTTTTGTTTCTTTTTAGCAATTGTTTAGCGTCTGGTCTCTCATTGTTTTGCGTTATATTTCATCTTTCTATAGCATCTCATCTCATTGATTCGTTGTTTATATTTCCACTAATGTTCTCTTTCTCTAACAGTCTCGTCATGCCACTAAGTGACGTGTATTGTGGATCGCTTCATATATGCTTACCGCCTTCAATGTGTATGCAGCGCCTTAGTTTATCAGCCGTTTTCATTGCTTTTATTGTTATTGTTTCGTTAGCAATAATTAGCTTCTATATTTGTTTATTACCGTATTAATAATAATGGTACCATACTAGTATGCTGTTATGGTACTAGCATTTCAGTATTACAGTAATAGTTCCACTAATAGTACTAAAATTAATAAATCTCAATCATATTTAAGTTCATTCACATGCCAAAGTTTAGCACTGACGAAATTTCAACGTCTCTAGCATCGATATATAAGTTTGATGGTTGCGATTTAGTTCAGTAATTAAGATCTCTCCACACAATGCTTGCAACTTTCCAAAGTGAACGCGTGATCGAGGGGGGAGGGGGGTGATCTACGCAAAATTGGGAAAGTGGGGGAGGGGGGGGGGGGGGGAATATTCGAAAAAGATTGGTGCGAATGAGTTTACTGACTGTTTTCTTATCTTTTTGTCGATTTTTCTGCCTTTCAAGGATATGCCTTTGAATATTTGCTAATTTTCACGACGTAAGTGAATCGTTATGATTGTAACTTATAAATAAGGAAATGCAGTGAATTGTTTTTTATATGGACTATGCTTTTCCAAAGAGGGAACAACATAAGAAGGGGTGGGGAGGGGAGGAGGAAGGGGCGTAATGGCAGATGATTCCATCTTGCTTAGCCATAGTTGCGCACATTTAATACTCCTACGTATTTTCACCATTCTTTGGTTAACTTATTTTTGTTCTTTCTATAGGTGAATAAATCTATTATATATAGTAGAGTCATTATTAGAAAAGAAGGATTTATATTATATATGCAATATAAATAGTGGGTTCTGCTTTATGAAGGGGTTTTTTTTTGCATCACCCGCATAGAAACCAAAAGGAAACAAACATGGATAGAAATTCAGGCACCATTGCAGTAAATGTATTAGATTTCGGGTTTGAAATAAATGGGATCGGTAATCGGAACCGAAGCCGGAGTGACTCACACTTTATCCATCTGTATATAGTCATCTGTTATATCGGATCCGAGCTTCACTTCCGGTCGCCATCGGATTCGCATTTTATCGGAATCATTGGGTTTATTTGTTACCTTTTAGGAGATCTTTTCTGCAATTTTTTTTTCATTTTTAATAAAACTATAGGGATCGACGGTTTTCAGATTTTTTAAGTTGGAATTTTCAGTCTTTTCATCTACCTCCTCTCCTCTTCATTCCTATGTATATCTAATTTTATTGTTCTTTGCGATTGATTTTTATTATTAGCTGAATATACGTGATTTATTGGTTGATATGATAAGAGATTCACGAAAGTCGTTTAATATCATTCAGATAAGTACGAAAATGTCACAGCCATATGGCTATGCTGGGCAACCACCCTATCAGCAACAAGCTGGTTATTACCCTCAAGGAAGTAATCCGTATCAAAGTGGTGCACAACCACCACCACCACCAGCTGGATGGGCTGCTCAAGGAGGTCAACCTGGTATGACCATTTCCTTTCTATGCAAACAGCTTCTAGAATAAATTAATATAACTTGCTGTATACTTCCTATTTTTGAAACGAGGCACAATTTGATGGTTTAATTATGTGCAAATAATTACATATAAATTTGGTTTATTTACTTGTGTACTTGTTTAATAGATCCGCGTCGATTCTCTTAAGGATGGACGGATTGTCAAGTGAATCAAGTGAATATAAGTATCGACGCATTATGTTGAATTTTTTTTTTCACGTAGATATACGTAGATCATTTGTTATAACTTCGATCTATCGGTTATCGATTGATCAAATCTGTAAATAGATAGGAAAAGTTTAGAAGATGCGATCAAAGATATAGAAAGATAGAAAAATGGGTGGGTAGAAAAAAGAAGAGCAGTGGAATTGAAATTGCCCAGGTTAATTTTAGATATTCTAGATGTTATTGTGAGTCGATAGCTATATGTTTGGCAAACACTTCTGAATAATGCGTGCGGTGAAGTCAGTGGAACGTATATTCTTCACTTTTTCTCAATATTTTTATTAATTTTCAGTAATTATCGAAAATGTGTTTGTGTGCTCATGGCTTCTTTTTTCTTGTTGTTGTAAATTTCAATTTCGAGTTGCATCGTCATCAATAATTGTCTTCATCATCTCCTAATTTTTGAATTTTGCTAATTTAATTTCACGATTTTTGCATCACCTAATTTTTTTTTTTGGGGGGGGGGAGGGGGTATGTGGTACTATTCCTTGTATCTTTTTCTCCCCTCTCTCATTTCCCGTTTTCGTAGATTATACGGGAATGAAGGGATGATTATGCATGTCTGATTTCTTGTTAGATTCGTTGAAAAGATAAAAGGAAATTGAAATAATTTTGGAAGAAACATTTTTGAATGGAATGCAATTCGTTGATTCATACGTAATGAAGGATGCACCATTGTCAGAGAAAAACTGCTGAGAGGAAATGGTTCCCTTTTTTTTTGAAAGAAAACTTAGAGGAAGAAAGCAGGAGGGGGTGGGAGTGGGGGGTGGTCGATCGTATTTGTAAAATTTTGGATGGAATTGAAAGAGTTGTTTAGAATTGTTTGAGTTTAATTATTGCATTAGGGTGTTGGTTTTTCATCTAAATACGGTAGTAATTGTTCATCTGAATACGGTAGTAATCGACACGATATTAGAGCAAAAAAAATTACGGTAATATTATTTCATATAAATTTGGGGGGATAAGTTCAGCAGTTGAATATTCTATGAAGTATTTCAAAATGTCATAAGCAAATAGGAGCTCAAAGATTTGGTGATAAAATGTTCGTAGAGTTTGTAGTTTGAATTTTCCAAAATTAATAGCGATATATTTTTTGAGTTTTATTTTCGATTAGTTTCCAGTTGGTTGATTTATTATCATTTGTAATAATATTTGATGTATTTGTTGTCTAAATTTTAATGCCGATCGTTGTTTTGAAAAGAATTCATTTGGAGTGATTGAATGGAATAAGTAAATAAATAAAAATAATTAAATAAGTAAGCAAATAAATAAATAAATAAATAAATTAAATAAATAAGTAAACAAATGAATAAATAAATAAAAATAAATAATTTATAGTGATTAATGAGTATTTCCTTCGACTTGAAAACATTATGACGGCAGCAAATTCGAATGGTTTCAAGAATTTTCATAAATTTTTTTTTTGTTTTCCAATAGTATTTGCTGAATATCGATGTTTCAACTAATCGAAATATTGCGCACCATTCTTCCATTCTGGGTTTGTTCGCTCGTCGTTCGTTGGATAGTCGTCGAGATCTCTCAAAGAATAATCTTTGATCTTTATTAAAGAAGAGTCATTCTAAATGACGTCATATTAGTTCCATTTTTTTGTAGAGTTATATATGTTGATTTAGTTGATATTTATTTGAATTATTTAGTAATTTTAAGAATATAGAATTGTCGTTCGATGATTTATTATGAGTTATATACTTTGGAATTTGTGGTTGATGAATTAGGATTAATACTAGAAATGCTTTTATTAGTGGTGATGATCGCCTTATATGTGATGATTGCCTTATTGACAGACGGGTTTTGCTATTGACAGACGGGTTTTGCATTTTAAGATAGGATGTATTGCAAGAGTAATGTTATATATGCAGAGCAAATTCGATTTATTTGTATGAACCAATTGCTTGTTGGTTTGATTTTTATTTGATCATTTCCATTGGTTATATGGGCATATTGATGATAATCCCATCAAATGCAATTTTGCATTGCATTTCTTATGTTTCATCAGTTGCAATAGTTCAATTGCAATTTTGTTTTATTTGCTGTTGCAATAGGGTGAAAAAAAAATTTTAAAAATTCAAATTTCATCTTGAAAGAAAGAAAAATTTTTTCTCAACATTGTTTGAGGTTGCAGTATTTACGAATTTTAAGTTTGAGCTTTTTTTTCTTTTCTCTCTTCATCCTTCTAAATTGTCGTTGACTTCTTTCTCTTTTTTTTTCGTTTCTTTTTGAGTAATTTTCAAAAAAATGGAATTTTTTTTCTAATTGTAAAAATTTTTATAAATAATATATTTTATGGGAATATAGTTTTTCTAGTCGTAATCTTCAAATGTGATTGCGAAATTCAATGAGTTTGTTCTACCGGTCTGTGATGACGTCATATGGGTATAGAATTTGGTTGCCCACGTATTCGTCCTTATTGTCTGATATGAGTAATCGAGGTTTTTATTTACTTACCTTGAGAGTTTAAATAGTGAATCGACGGCAGTAGTCTTGATAGAAAGATTTATCATTACTGATTTCGTTATTATCACTGGTTGCTGAGGAATATGTGATTCATAAAACATCACTCTACCCCTCTCTCCCCCTCTCCCTCCCTCTCCCTTTCGGATCTCTTTATGTTCTATCTATCTTTATCTCCTATAGTCTTGATAACATTGTCGGATTTTTTCCCAAAGAGTTTCATTGTAAACTGTTTATCGGTTTACTAGTGCAATGAATATCACTGTGCATTTATGATTGATTTAATTCCATTCGATGTACTCATTTTCAGCTTTTATTTACAAATTTTAGAGCATTTAATAGGCTTCAAGAGAGTATATATTTGAATAGAAGCAGACTTCAAATAATTAAGGAACTATTTCCGTTGGTTTGGAATAATTTAGGGAATTATTTTGTCGCATATATAATTTTAACTTACGCTGAAATGATTCGTTTTTTTTTTGCCAAATTGGGAAAATTAGAAACGATTGGATCAATTGTAGTAGTGTTCTTACCGATAACAAATCCCATTTTAGCTATAAAAATTAGTAGGATTTGGGTAGTTTTGAAGGAGAATTTGGGTAATTTTGAGGGAGGATTTGGGTAATTTTGAAGGAGGATTTGGGTAATTTTGAAGGAGGATTTGGGTAATTCCGAAGGAGGATTTGGGTAATTTTGAAGGAGGATTTGGGTAATTTTGAGAGAGGATTTGGGTAATTTTGTTAAAGATTTGTTGTTAGATAGTTAGAGCGCCTTTATAGGAAGGTACTTTAATTGCTAAATTACTTTATAGTAAGATGCTTGAAGTATTAGAAACGGGTAACGTTGAAAAGCGACCCGAGAGGTATTGAAGAGATGCAGAAGGCGGTGCGTTACGGATGCGGTTTTATATGAGGGGACTTTTCTTTGTAGTANGTTTCTGTTGTCATATATTTGAAATTTCATTCATTTTCTGCTTTTCATCTTTCAAAAATTTTCTATTATAATATATGGAATTCTGCACATAGAAGGTGTATTCCCATGGAAAAAAAGAAATTTTTTTCCCCGTGAAAAAAGGAAGAATTTTCAAATTCTTGTCGTTTGCGAGTGTACAAAGATCTAAAAGGGAAATATCCATATAAACATGACCACTTTTATTTCTTTCCACATTTTTGCAATAATTAACTTTGTTGAGTTCATTATAAAGTTTGAAAGCATTCGAAGAATTGTATACACTTAATTACCATAGCAACAAATATATATCATTTTTAACGCCAATATTGTTTGTACAGCAGTAATATCGATGTTTGATGTCGTTTATTCAATATTATATCCGCTTCAAATATTGTTATCCTTACTGGTGGATATAGGTGCAATATTTATGTTTTATTAGCTATTTGTTTTTTAGTTATTCTTTCAGTATACATATATATATATATATATATATATATATATATATATATATATAAGAAAAAGAAAACGTCTGCGAGGCATTTCTCATTTTTCTATGAAAGTGGCGGAAATTGCAAAATAGAAGAAAGGAGAAAGACACACGACAAGATGCGTGAAAAGCATTTACTGAAAAATAGGAGAACACTTGGGATTGGCTATTTTTAATAGAGGGGAATGGAAGCACAATTTTTGAAGCAATAAAATTACACCTTTTTTTTTTCAAGAAGTTTTATAGGATCGACCCTAAAATTATCATTTTTTTCCATCACTTAAAAAAAAAAAATCTTATTCGCTCATATTTTGCAAGAATATTTGTCTAGGCTTATTCTATATACGTTGATGTATTTATATATTTGTATATTTTACTCATATTTTTCTTTCTCTTTTTCAAAGATATTATCTTAGGGTCTTAGCTTTATTATCTTTTTTAAACGAATATTTATTCTTCTAAATTCTTTTTCTTCTGCTATAGGAAATTTGCTTTCTAGATTAGCAGCTAGGTAACAGACAAAAATATCTTCATTTTTTGTCGATCCGTCGCATTTACAATTAATCCGGATTTTCCGGTCATTCTAGTCAATAATGACCATGTCGGCTGCTTTATGCCTCCCTTCTGGATTCAGTAGATAGTTCTAACAAATAGCTATACAAACCTAATAAGTTTTTTTTTTTCTTTCAGCATATATGCCAATGGCACCACCGCATATACCCCCCACCGGTGGCAACGATGCGTACGTGGAAAGTGGTGGGGATAAGTCGAACTTTGGCTTCGATACAGCTTCCATTCGTGCCGCATTCATACGGAAAGTATTTATACTCGTTGCAATTATGGTATGTTGCAAACATTTATTTATTCTATAATAATATCAAAAATTCATTGAAATTAAAAATCACAAAGGAGGAAAATATTAGAAGAGGAAGAATGGGTTGAGAGTATTCTGTTTATTAAAATCTTTTAAAAAACCTATGAGATCTAAATAAATAAATAAATAAATAAATAAATAAATAATAAATAAATAAATAAATATTTTCAGCTAACAGTGGTGACAATAATGACAGCAATTCCATTTATGAGCAATGATACGATGCGTTTTGTGCGTAGCTCACCAGCACTCTACTGGGTTAGCTATGTGACATTCTTTGTCGTCTACTTGACGTTGATGTGTTGCGAGAGTGTTCGACGATCATTCCCAACGAATCTAATCGCCACCGGTATTCTTACATTAGCAATCGGTTATATGACGATGATGATTTGTTCGTTCAATAATATCATCTCAGTATTGCTTTGCCTTATCATTACGGCTGTTTGCTGTATTGGTATTATCATTTTTGCATCGCAGACTAAGTACGATCTCACCAGGTAAATATTATTCTTCTATTTTACATTTTCTATGTTATTTATTTATTTATTTATTTATTTATTTTGTTTCGTTAAGAGAGTTTTTCAAATATGGTTGATATAGATGAGAAGAATATTACAAATTGGAGGAGTTTATAGTAATCAATTTTTTTATTGTTAAGGTTTAAGGCGTGTTTTTTCACCTAGACTGCAACATCCGTTGTGATTCGCATATCACTGGTAAAGGGAGGGAGAGTGGGGGGTAAAAAGTGAGATGGCAGAGGTAATACTGCAAAGATACGACTTTATGTGCGGTTTTGACACTCTCCTGAAACGTGGCAAAGAGAAAAAGCCAAACAGAAAGTTCGATTTAAGAAGCGAAAAGGTTAAGGTATTTTTTTTTTAATTACAGCATGATGGGTATAATGTTCATTCTGTCGATGGTACTGCTTGTGTTCGGTATGGTGGCTGTAATTTCGGCAGTGGCATTCCATGTTCGATGGATGTACACCGTGTACGCGGGTATTGCAGCCCTCATTTTCATGGTCTATCTCGCCATCGATATTCAGGTACTCATATTTCATTAAATAAGGAGATCATTTATATTCTCTCATATTGGTTATTTGTCTCACGTAAGGTTTAATTAATACCCAGCAAGTCGATCCTAAATTATTAGCATCGTTGATTAAAATAATCTAAAACTCATCCAATGATAGGAGTAGGGTGATGGAAAACTTATCAGGTATTATTTGTCCCATTCAATATTTTCTCCACTGATGAGACTTTGCATGATCCTGTAGGAGGGGATTTTTTTCTTTAAATGAAAATAGGTATTGAGTGAGTTACTGACTTTTTTATTTTTGAAGATATGATGGTCTATATATATTTATA
Organism: Baylisascaris schroederi; assembly: GCA_006503575.1. Lineage (NCBI taxonomy): Eukaryota > Metazoa > Nematoda > Chromadorea > Rhabditida > Ascarididae > Baylisascaris > Baylisascaris schroederi. The sequence continues at coordinate 185,943 of QEWY01000663.1, read as the reverse complement.
TATTATTAAATATCCGTTTCGTTACATAATTTTTAGATGATAATGGGTGGGAAAAAGTACGAAATCTCGCCGGAGGATCACATTTTTGCGGCAATCCAGATTTTCCTGGATATCGTCTATATCTTCTGGATGCTTCTCTCACTCTTCGGCTCCAACAAGTAGGTTTCTTTATACGCAATTAGTGTGCATGTTTGCTTTTTGTTTTTTTTAAAGTTGCTCAACGTTTATGTGATATTGTTTTCTTTCTACTATTATGTTCTTTTCCACTTTTTTCTGGATTTTTTTAATCTTTTCCGTCGCTGTAAGTCTTCTATTTTTACATGTGTTTATTTTGTGCATCATTTGATGTGATGCCTCCTTGACGCTGATTTGCGTTAGAAAGCAAGACAAATATTTAAAATGCGTTAGTTTCTTCCTATAGAATTACCATCTTTTTTTTCAAAACTTCTTTTGGAAAAATTTCTTAAAAATCCTTTATTCCTTTTTTACGAGCAGAAGAAACTCATGCAATTTTTTGTGAGGGGAAAAGAAAACTTCGAATATTTTTACGTGTAAAAATTTTTTCTAATACCATTGAATGTCATATGGGTGTTTACTGATTTAAAAGACGTTATGTTTGCTGAATTAAACTTTGCGAATAAAAAACAAAAATTTCAAATTCAATCAGAATTGTTTGTCAGTATTTTATGGATTTGAAGAACAAGGAAAATTGCTCTCTAATTGTCTTTCAAGAAAAAAGTTTTCATGCAACTGTTTATTAACACGAGAGAAATAGTCTAATAGCGGACGATGCAGTTGATATAAACTCATCTGTAGAAACTGATCTAGAGATAGCTTAGATTTTTTTTTTTTGGAATGAGTCATATTTTCCTGCCCGCATCTATATGTGTTTGCAATCTGTGCATCACTGACTTTCGGGCAGGGGGTGAGGGGGAGATATTCGGGTGGAGGGAGTGGGG
>QEWY01000663.1:146627-182029 GCA_006503575.1 Baylisascaris schroederi | reverse complement strand
GGGGGGTGGGAGGTGGAGGGGGGGGAGACTTTCTAAGATTTCTATTTTCTTCTTGTGTGGTTTATTTTTTATAAGGTTGACCGCTATTCCACCATTTTCACTATAAGGATGTTGGTTTTTTTAGTTGTAAATTTTCCATTCAAAGCATAAAAATTCCAATTTTATCATCCCTCATAGCTTTATGCTCGCTTCATTGTTATGCTGTTAAAGTAAGTAAACGAGTCTAACTTTATCCCCCTAATTTTTATTTACAATTTAATTTTTATTTAGTTTTCGTCTATTTTGTTAGCATTTCTACTCATAAATTGCTACAAACCCCAGCAGTTGAAGTTTCTTTTTTTTTTCAGTTTTTTTCTTAGCACTATGGAGAGTTTCTTCATGAAAGGATTTTTGGGTATTTCCATTCTCTTATGATTTTCCAGTTTCTCTTTTTTTTTTTTCATCTTTTATAGCTATATGATGAGAGTTTTTATGGGATTCGGGATCACGGGATGGCTTCATGTTTGCATGTTTTCTTTGTGCTATACAACGGGACTTTATTTTAAAGATTCAAACTAAAAGGAATTCGACGTTTTTGTTGAATTCTATTTGAATGTGTCTATATCGATGTCTGTCTGAGTCTGTCGTCCCCACTCGTCGTCGTCCTCATTTGTTCTGTGGTGCACTATCAACTCTTGACTGGATGGGAGGGGGGGGGGGGGGGGGGGGGAGGGTGAGGCGGAGAAGGGAGGAATTCGAAGAAATCGCCAAAAGTTGGCAGTTATACGAAATAGGCAACTTGCTCCAAGTTTGAAGGTTTACAAGCTGACAAAAGTATTTTGGAACATTTGGGGCATCGATGAGCACAAAAATGCTCCTTTTATTTATTTATTTATTTATTTATTTATTTTTCGAATGCGAATTATTACAACACCAAATGAGAAACGAATGTATATTCCTCCTAAAAATTTCCACATGTGTTTCATTCCATTGTCATGCTCTTTCCCAGTGACTATTCCCTGCACCCGACCCCTCCCAGCTCAGTTTCCCACTTTTTTTTAATGAGTGCAAGATTCTGAAGGCTCACTTCCTTCTCTTCACAAGAATCTAATTTTCAGCGTACGTAATCACAGTCAATCCCCTCCACATCTGTGTCCCGCAGCTCAAATACTACACTTGGGAGCATGATACAACGAATTTAGATGGTTAAGCAACTAGTATAACTTTCTGTGTAGATAATATAGAAGGAACATACCAGTTTAGACAGTGTTACGGTTATATAACCGTGTCACAACCAGGTAGCTAACGCGGTCGGGCACCGACCGTGACGCGATCCGTACCAGGGACCACCTTGAATTCCTCCGCCGAACTTGAGGGAGCCCGGGGGGAGCCCGGTCTTACCGCAATGAACGTTCCTTCGATTCCGGTCAATTCGAATGACGTCACTTCCGTATTCTCGATCACAAACAAATCTTGCAAGCATCACCATAATATCGAACAAATCCAATCCCTTTCCATTCAATTAAAGACCAATCAATCAATTACAGTTCATTTTGATCGAAGTTGTCATTCACTTGTCGACAACGAGTTGACAACCGATCGTTGATCTTCGCGCGCTTTTTAAATTTTCAACTAAAATTAAGCGTCCGCGCGCTCGCTTGTTTTGATCGACAATCTGGTTGACATATACTTTTTATTACTTTTAAAGATCACTGAGGTGTTAAAGGTGTCACTAAGTTTCAGGTGTAGTATACTGTCCACGTAGGTTTTACGGTATAAAAGGTGGGTGGTATTGATTGTTGTCTTGGTAAGGAGGCATTTTTCTTTCTTTTTCTTTTTTTTTTTTTGTTTTTTTAAAGGAGTGAAACGTTGTCGTTGAATTTTACTTGTGGATTAATAAATTCTAAACTTTTCTTATTGCAAATGCCAATCATTTTCGTTTCATAATAGGAAATCATCGATCAGATTATAATAATATTCAAAAAAAATTCGAGAGTTTTTAGATTCTTTGACTAGTTGGTATTCCTATTATCTATGCTTCAATAATTGTTGATTTTTGGCTTAGTTATCTTTACCGATTGTTTTACTCGTAGGAAGAGCTTACGAGATCTATAGATTCCCACTTTAGTAAATTAAAAGAAATTTATGCATTTTTTTTTTTTTTTAATGAATCGTATTGTTGTCAAAAATTGCTCTTTACGAAGGAATTTATTTCAATTCATTTGTTTCCGATTTTTTATTCCTACTTGGAATCGCTTGATTATGATCGGCATTTAGATGGCGTTTAGAGTAGTGGGATCTGGCCGCGATATCGTTTGCAAATATTCTTTTTGTTGTTTCTTTATTGTAAAATAGGTGTTTTCTGTTTATTGGTTTGTTGTTTGTATTGTCTACATGGGATGTTGTCTTAGCGAGGATCGGTTCGGATCGTGCATCGACCGTGAAGGGTGCCCATTGCTGGGTGGGGCAGAGGTGACATAATTTGTACTAATTTAACAGTTGTGATCGTAGAGCAACTGGCATTCTGAGGTATAACCATTGTGATGCTGTGATCATAGAGCAGTGAAATGCTCTTACAAGTACCACTTTGATGCTATGAGTAGGGCATATAAGGACTGTCATCCGCCACTTTGTCATTGTTCGTACACGGTGGTTGTGGGCTCGAGTAGAGCTTTGTCATGGTCTACTTACGTTTTTGTTCGCTTTTTGCTGGGGGGTACGTCGTCAACTAGAAACCCCAACCCGAAAAAAGGAGCTCGCGTCGTTACATAAAAACTCTGTCGTAGCGACGATCCTCCCTACCTCTTCCACCCTCGCCGTCTTCCTATCCCCTCCTTCTTACTTAATAAAGGCTTTCACTTCTTGCTTTGTTGCCAGATTGCAAAGCATCCGGTTGGGCCTCGAAAGGGGAAGGACCTGCCGATTCTTCAGCCGCAAATCAAGGCCAGAGGGAAAATAAAACGGGGCCGGAAGCCCTTACATGCCCTCTAATCTTACTTAACGGACTGTGAAAACTGGAGTTGATAGATTCAAGTGGATGCACGTTAATGGTTCGGGAACTCCCTCCGTCCCCTCCCCCCCCTCCCCCCCCCCCCGATCCCTCTTCAAAGCGACCTAACAGCGAGAGCACACAAATACTTCATTTCTATGTTCTCGCTATTAGATCGTTGTAATGCATAATTCCCAAATCCGTATGTACCTAGAATTCGACCATATTTTGTAGTGATGGGATTACATTTTACAGCCTGCACGATTAGAGAAACTAATCTTTCATTGGAAATTTTTATGAGCGGTCGATTCGATTAAATTATAATTATTTATTTATTGCGAGTATTTTTGTATACGGGTTTTAACCCGAATTGCCCATAGTTATTTGAATGAAAACGTGCGCACTACATGGTCGGGTGGCTAATTACAAAGGCCAGAAACAAAGGTTTCCGTTCGATTCAATTCAGTAAGTTGTTGGATTTTCGATCCTTTAGTCACTCACGGTAGTTGCTGGCAATTTGTTCATTTGATTCTGAAAAATTAGTGGCGTTAATGCCTGAGATGCTCATAGCTGAATCCCGTTATCGCAACATCTCTAACCTCCAAAATATTATCGGGATGATTGTTTTCAAACGAAGATAGTATTGGTTATTATATATATATGTATATATATATGTATATACATTTTTTTAAATATTCATATATTCGATCGATGTTATCGTTTAAACCCTCGGTATCTATTCGCTTTGTAAATCCACTGTGTTTAACTTCGATCCAGAAATTTGGATACGTAGTGCAGCAAAAGCGGAGAGCGGATCCTGGAAAGTTTAGGAAGTATGCTTAGTATTTTCTGGAGTAACACGCTTGAGAAGGTGGATAGGTTCTATATGATCCATGCATGAACGTTCTAAAGAGGATATTAAAGTGATAAACGATATCCCCCCCCCCTCTCCCTCCCCCCCAAAAAAAAGATTTTTCGTGTACCTCGAGACCTTTATAGTTCTTTAAGAGCAGATCACTGTTACTATGACGTGTAACGACATATCTGTGATACCCTCCTATCGTTAGCATATAGAAACCATATGTTACCAATCAGTTGCATTCCTCAGATCGCGCAAATGCTCGTTGAATCTAAAATCTTCTAGACAGTCCACAGAACATGAGATAGCTACGTTTTCGCGATGGTGCAACTTTCATAAAAATTTAGAAAAATGAAAAAAATTCACTCATAAAAATTTAGAAAAATTAAAAAAAAAATCACCTAAAAACTTCTAAACGCGCAAAATTTCAATAGGAACGACGTAGCAATAAAACAACACTGCTAAGAGATTCACTCATTTCTAGTTATTTGAATAATTTTTGATTTATTTCCGATCGTTCTTTACTAATCAAGTAAAGACTAACGATATTTATTGTTCATCTATTGCAGGACAATGAACGCAGATCGAGCGAATTCAGTCCGAAATTGGGTAAGTTGATTTTTATAAAACTTATTGTTTCATTCGTTTTTCACTTGATAATTTTTCATTGTTATCATTTTATTCTTTATATTCTATTTACCGAAGTTGCATCTTTCATTATCAGTTAAAATGTTCTTACCACCTAATATATTTCTATGGATCTCAGTGACCAGACCTTTCACAATTAACCAAGTTTCTAAGAGGGCGTTATATTGCAAACCTTTAACGGGTGTTTGAAGAAGTCTGACGTGTGATAGTATAATGATTGTTTGAAAGAGCGTATTTATATAAAAGAATTGTGAGTTTCAAAAAATTGCGTATATATATTTTATTCATGCGAGCAGCGGAAAGAGTTTGTATTTATAAAATCATCTCGGCAATGAAATGGGAAATGCGATAATTGCATAAAAGAGTAGTATACGATACAGGTGTGGCCACAAGGTATATCTAAAAATATAAAAAAAATAACTATAATAGAGGGAAAAAGATTTGAGAGCATTCATATTTCTATGACAGTAACCGAGAGACAATGAAAAACTATCAAAGAAAATTTGATTTTACGCGAGGGTATATTTTGCGCTGGAGGCAAAATATAAGCGCTGATTGAACCGTTTATAGCTTAATAGAATACGTAACATCCTTCAAGCAACAATCAATGGTTTTATATTCGGAACGTCATTGCGACATTCGCTGTTGGCATAACATGAGCAATCCAATAGGGCATTTTGTCTATACTCATTGTTGTCGGTGAACTAACTATTTGCAGTTTATCAGTTTTGCTGCAACGCTGGGAGTATCACCGGTGCATGGTTTCGCGGAACTTTGCCACCAACATATAGTCACCGTCGTACATTTTTTGTGAGTATTATTTATTCTTTTATTTGTATTACAAATAGATTTAAGTTTAAATAATTAAGTGGGGTTTTTAATCAGGTTTAGACCAAACCTTATCCCACATCAATAGGTGCTCGTATTTCATCGAGGCGTTATCGAAGCTTTTACATTTACAGTTGTAGTGTGAAGTTTTTTTTTTACCACTATAATATTGTAAGTTATCACGTTGTAGGTGTTATGATTGCAGGGAGACCGGAGAACAACGAGTAATCGAAGAAGTGTCACCAACTTTGGCGTACGATAAAGCGATGCAATTCCTTAGCAAGGCGACAGGTGAGAGAGCCATAACCGAACAACTGAGTACCGAATCGGCTGCATCAGGTGACAACCTCGAGATCGTCAAATTCATGGTGGCTATCATGAACGAGATGCGTATAACACACGCCGATCTTCTGGATCCTCAATATGGACTCGATCCGTCAGTCTTTCAACATCTCAAAGAAATTTTTCGCTACCTCGATGAACAATCGAAATGGGACACAGTTGATTCATGGCCTGCAATTCTTTCGCAAGGACTTTCTGAAGAATTGCATGGTGAAATGAAACCACCTACTACACCAAAGGTATTGTTTTATTTATTCATTTTTAATTATAAGTAAATTATTTATTAATAAGATATTTTTATATCTGCAAATTTTTTGCGATCCTTTAACGAACTAAATTAATATTGATTTGAGGTTGAGGGCTTAAAAAATTTTTTTTCTTTTCTATTGCATCGAAAATTATTGAATTCGTTTGTTTCTTTACCTCACAGATTTTACTAGTTTATAGCAGACAGCACGTATACGTGGTCAATATTTTGCATCATCGCAAAGAAGAAAACCATCGACGGCGGGTCAAAGCCCACTCGCCGATGTGTTATCATCACCGCGTATTAAGGAGGCCCGATTACTCCGCGAAAAGGATTCAGAGATCCGCGTTAGTGACGTTTGTTTTGAGTGTGCAATTTTATTTTTTATTAGTATAACAGAAAGGGAATCGATTTCATAGTTATAGGAATGAATTTATTCGGTTGAATATTGTTCACTTCGATATGATTGATAGTTTGAGGTAAATATTTAGGGAATTTTTGCATCAAAAAAAAAAACAATTTTGCGACAAAATTTGCATATGCAAAACGCGTTATTAGAGAAGTTATGTTTGTTTTGAGGGAGTCTGCCATTTTTATTGGTATTAATTTGTGAATAAATGAAGCCAATTTTTCAAAATTTGATTGTAACCTATCGAGTATTATGGCTCATATGTCAGATTTTGAAAGTGGTTCATCAAATTTTCGGTGAGCTATCAACACCATCCGAACATGGCTAAAAATTTGTGTTGATTTTGCGATTGATCGTGTTGCATTTTACGTTGTTTCGGTTTAAATCTTCCAATCGGTAAACTCAAAAAGAATAAATATTTTATTTTGAAATGTAAAAGAACGGTAGCTTTAGTTAATATGTATATTTTATTATTTTTTTTTTTTTATTTAAGGATTTAGTTGATCATATAAGGGAGACGGCGAATGCATTATTGCACCAGCTGATCTCATAATTATTGTTTCCTTCAATTTTGTTTGTTTTGTTGAGTGAAAAATTGAATTTTAGAGACTACGAGAGCGATGTGATGCATTGGAATACGAGAAAGATCTGATGGAAACTCGAATGGGACGTATGGCACAAGATTTGGAGAAATATTCAAAGAGGTTCGTATATCAGCAGTTTTAACTAATCGTAGATCGATATAGCGGAACATCGAGTGGATCGGACCCCCCAATGCGGAATTTTCCAGTTCATTTAATAGGGGGAATGATCGCTGATATCCTAATCTTCTCTAATGTAGGCTTAGTATTTCGTTGATTGATGGTATTTCAATTTTCCGCCTATAAAACAAATTGTATTCAAAGTTTGAATTGATTTTATGCTAATATACTCGCGCAATATATATGCAAATTAACATCAATATTTCTTAGCTATCAACTCTTTCTATTCGCATCTATATTATTAACTCTCGAAGGCTTCTAATTACGTTCTAGCAAGGTTCTTGTACTATCAAATGTCGTATATATATATATATATTAAAAAATTTGCAAATTATTCTACGAAACTCTAAGAGTTATTATTATGATTTAGATTATTAAGCTGCTACTAAATTCTTTCGCATAATAACGAAATAAAGTTTGGGGTTTTATGTTTTGCTAGTCAGTTTGGTTTGAACTTAACTTGTATGGGTATTGATTGTGTGGCTCGTTGTTTAGGAAGAGATTCGACGTTTGGAATTCGAATGCAACGAAAAGACAACAGAAATACAAGTTGTCAATGAGCACAACAATTCTCTCACAAAAACGGTCGCTGAACTTCGCAATCAGAATGACAGCTATTTACAGGTTGGTAATTATGCCTCTTATTTTTGAGATATTGAGATTTGATTACAGATTTGGGGGGGAGGGAGGGGGGGGAATTCTGCAACTGAATCTGATTAAAACCTGGACAAGTTGGAATTCACATTCTGCTGCGTCGTGATTTGCGATGAAGATGGATCAGTAAACGTAAGATTGTAACAGGACTCACGGTGGGCGGGCATTCATATACAAGGAAAGCATCTCGAAAGAAGGCGATGTTGCTTCCCTCCATTCCGGAGGGCTTTGAATAGAAGAAAATAAAGCAATAGGTTGTGCAATGGCAGTGTCTGCAAAAAAATCTGCCAGTTACAGTGTAACGATGAGTTTCTTAGGCGTTCAAAATATCGCGGAGTTTTTGAAGTTGGTCTTTGGAGCAAAAATGTCGCAAAATGTTTTTAGAGTTTTCCTCAATGCTCCATGCGAGCTGAAGCGGGGTAGGAGTCAAACCCGCTTTGTCTGCCAATGGCAGAAGGAAGTAAATTAGATTAGGTGGAATAATGCATAGGAATGCAATTGTTTGCAGCAGCTTCGTTCGATGTCAGACGCCGTCGAGGATTCAAGAAGAACGATAATGGCGATTACAAAGGAAAAAGAAGAGATGGGAATGCTTATTGCTTCACTAAGGGAACGAATTCGCCAAGAGGTATTTGAATGATGTTCGCCAAGCACTGCAACCCGTCTGTTTATAAAATTGGTAGAAAAATTCGTCGAATAACTTGAGAAAAGTAATTTGCATAATCGTTTTTGAATATAAGAGAGGTAAAATAATTTTTCTTTAATTTTTGTAAGTTCTGCTCTCTGTTCAAATATTTCTGCCTCAGAAACAAAAAATTATAAGCTAAAAGGTAATTAAATGAAATAGAGAAGGTCTAAGTTCTTCTAAAATTTTATGATCGACCAATGAAATAAGTAATAAATTACTTCAGAAATATTAAATTATTATTTAATTTTAAGCAGCGTGATCATGAACTACAATTATCGATTCAAGTTGAACGATCGAACGATTTGGCCGCTCAGCTGAACATCCATCAACGCGAATTGGAAGAGGAACAACCGAAAGAAGAGGTTCATTGTTGTTGTTGTCAAGCGTATTGATCGGCAAAATTTCCGTTCCTAATGTGAGCAAAATTTGAAAAGGGAAAGGAAGAGGGGGACTGAAATAGGTGGAAATAAAGGTTCTATATTCACCGCGGACAAAGTCTTCAACAGAGAGGAGGTAGAAGAATGTGAAAAGTCGTTAATTGATTGCTGACTCTCCACATTACTCGATGATTTTCTTCGCTTTGAATGAATGAATAGTTCGGGCTGTTTATTAAAAAAAAAGATTATATCATGTAGATTGAATAATGCTTAAATTGAGACTATTTTCTGATATTTTTATGGATTGGAATTATTATATTACGGAAGGGGAATTTGCGCTTTGAAACGTTAATAAGTTGGTTTTGGGTTTTGATTTAACATTAAAAAGGTTTTTATGACATTTGACTTGATGGATTTACTCAAATAATGAAACATATTACAAATATTCATAATCGATTCTTTATATTAGCAATTGAATGAAATAAATATTGAAGTTACGTGAACAAATACGTCAAATGCGTGCACATTCATCCGATTTGGAGAAGCAATTGGCAGCATTACGTTCCGAGCTTGGTATTGCACGTGCACAATACGCTCATATGTGTACTGAGAAAGAAGAAATAATGGGATCTCTTGGTGCATTGCAGAATACCTTCAATGAGGTGAATTGTAATATTCTTATTTTATTTATTGCAATCGAATTTTTTTTTGTGATCTTCTCTTTTTACGCATTGATCTATTTGATTCGTAGGCGTTAAATGTGGTCTAGTCGATTTCAAGTAATTTATTGCATATTTTGAGAAGATATATATATATATCTTGGAAAATAAATTTGAAGATGATGGATAAGAAGCTGGAGTTGGAATGTCGATTGGCAATGACGCAGTCAACTTTGGATAGCCGCGAGTTGGAGAGGGCTCGCCTTCAGGATCGTGTCGAAAGCCAAGAGAAGGAGTTGAAACGCATTCACGACAACAATATTCAAAATGTGAGCTCCTATGTTTATATTTTTTGTATCATTTCTGATGTTTGTATCATATAAAGATGTTTTTATGTATCATTTCTGAAATAATTTAATTGTGTTGATAGGATTTTGCATTTGAATCGGCGGATAGTTCTAAGTCGAGAACAGTCACAACGAGATCAACAGGTGTTGCCGATTAAACCCTATTCGGCAAGGACCATTATTCACCTATATTTTAAGCAGTATTGAATTCTAGATCGTTTAGCATGTTCTAGGGAATTATTTTATAATTACTCGTTTGTTGAATGATTGTTATTATCGAGTTTTGATTTTTTGATTTATTTGTTAATGATCAATGAAACGGTGAAATATTTTAGATGAAAGAGGCAGCAATCGAAAAAAGAAAATATGAAGAACAGTTGGATATTCTCAACGCTTCATTGCAAAAGGCTAATCGAGATGCTGAAGAGGCTAAACATATTGCGCTAAAAGAGGTTATTGATTGGACTTTTGATATGTTTTCCGATGAATTTCGAGTGGAATTTTGCATTTTAGATTCGAATATTTAATTAAGTGATAAATAATAATTTTTTTCTTTAGTTTTAATAGTTCGTCACCTTCACCTCAAAATTATTTTCCTTTGGGGAAAAAAATGTTTTTCTCTTTTATTTGCATTTTTTTTTCAGAAACTAAAAATCCTTTCCTGAAAAATGTTATGAGAAGCGAAAAGGAAGGAGTTGTTGGAGGATAGTGGTTAATACTGTGAAAGAAATGACGGTCTTTATCGGTAAAATATTGTAGTAGATGTATTCCTTTATGACGTAGTGAATTGGGATATTTTTTAATTGAACTGTATTGTTTTTTTTTATTTTATTTCATTTTATATTGAAATATTACTCGTGCTTCCCTTTCTCCTTATCCTTCTTCCTCACCCATACTCCCTCATATAATCTTTGGAGCTTACCAAAAAAAATTCTTTAGAAAATCGGCGTTGAAGCTCGCTTATCATCGCTAATGAAGGACAACGAGGCCCTTAAAAGCGAAATTGCCTCTGTGAAGGAAACATTGGCAAAGCGAGAAAGTGAACTTTCCTCTCAAGTTGGTATTGCATTCATATTGACACCAAATGATTCATTTTTGTGTATTTTTTGTAACTTTTTTGAGAGATTGTTGTGGTGTTTATCTCATTTTGTTGGCAATTCTTTCGATGTTTTCAAATCGAATTTTGTCCGGAAAAGGACTCGAGTTTTGTCCGACATACAAGTGACGCGAATTTTGTCCGGCACACAAGTGACTCGAATTTTGTCCGGCATACAAGTGACTCGAATTTTGTCCGGCATACAAGTGACTCGAATTTTGTCCGGCATACAAGTTACTCGAATTTTGTCTATTTATGTCTCGAATTTAATTCACGATATTCGGGAGAATTAGCACTAGTTTTCGGAAGTGGAATTAATTAGTCACAGCTTGTGTCGACGGTCAGACCAAATGTTAATCGAACACTGAACAATTCCTCATTTTATTTAATTTTTTTAAAGCGTATTGTTTCGATATTTTAATGCATAAATGATAACATTTCAGCTAATGGAAAAAAGCCTCGCTCTTAGTGAGCTAGAAGCAGAATCACGTGATGCATCGGCTGAAGCTGTAAGACAATTGGCTGCAATCGAGAAGGAGAAATCACATTTAGAGAAGATGCTCGCTGAATATGCCGTAACGATTGGCAGTCTACACTTTGAAATCAGTCAAACTCATGAAAAGGTTTGATTTTTTTTTTCTGAAAAGGTTTGATTTTTTTTCTGTAAAGGTTTGATTTTTTTTGGTCTGAAAAGATTTGATTTTTTTTTTTTTCTGTAAACGCTTGATTTTGATTTTTTTAAAGGAAGAAGTTCGAATAATTTTTCATCTTTTATTCACTGATGGGATATGAATCGGCGGCGATCTTTAGTTGAAAGTCGCAGGTTCGGGTCCTGTCTGTGATTGGTAGTGTTGCTAATAAGTATGTGCCCTGTCAATGCTATTTGCTACCAGGAATCAGTTGATTATTTACCCTACAGGTAGCTATTGAGGGATGCAAAAGTAATTGCTGTACACTTTTGGATGGAGCATGTGATTGGTACTTTATGAAGAAATTGTATCCTTATTTATTATTACCGGACAGTTTAATGAAAAAAATACACAGAGGTTTGGTCGCTAATTTGCATTTGTTCGGTTTAGATGATTTTAGTTGTGTAATCAGTCCACCTTACGTTCCAGATGTCTGTTTTGGAGGTGGCGAAAGATGAACTCGAATCAGCTGTTCGCAAGCTTACCGGTCAACTGGAAGCAGTATCTGAAGAGCGAGCCGATGGCGTGAAGTCAGCTGAAGAAGTTCGTTGTCGTCTGCGTATGGCCCAGAATGAGGTGTGATTTGCCATTCTCTATGGAACTCAGTTCTAAATATGTTTTTATTCTTTCTACTAAAAACGCGTCGAGAACGTCGTTATGCGCATCGCGGGAGCATATATATATTTTACCTACTTGCCAATGTTGCCCATTTGTTTGTTGTTTTTGTTTTGTTGTTTATCTGTGAATGTGAATTGCACTCATCGAATTTAATTTAGGCTCGTGAGAGTCGTGAACAACTTTGCCTCATTTCAAAGCGATATGAAGACATAAAAGTCGAAATGGCACGCATCACAACCGAATACGATGAGAAGCGAAAAGAAATGGATGAAAAGATGCTGATATTAAAAGCAGACACTCAAAAGAGAGAACAATCGCTTAAGGTGATGCATTTTTGCAGTTTGAAATCTAAAGCTGACCAACAAACGTATCAGAGATGACCAACAAGTTACATCCAACCGATAAGGGCAATTAATCTCTGTGATTATACTCTGCAGTTAATCTTTCTAGAAGGAGACTAGATGAGGGTTGTTTAACGGCGGATGTAGTATTTGCGAGATGAACTTGAATTTTATATAATAGGTTGAGCATTCATCGAGGGAGTTATTGTTGATCACTTCAGCAAGTACGATCGACTCTTCAATGATATTTCAGGGCTGTTATAGGTTGTAGTCATCATATTAGTTATGTGTTGTGCTTTCCTAATTTAATAAAAAGGAAACTAATATTTGCATATGTATTTATTTATTATTTTGCAATAGAGGTGAAGTCTTTAATTATGTTTTGGTAGTTGTTTTGGTTCTTTTTGTTACCTACTTAGGTTGGTAACCTAAGTAAAAAATGATAAAACTATAATTTGAAAAGCTTTTGAGCATTGTTTCGATAGAAATGTTTATTAGTTCAGATATATTGTCAGTCGTTATATGAAGTTTTTTTATGTTGAGGAATATGCCTTTATATATATACATTTTAATGTGTACATATTGATTAAGCAACGTTGACGAACTTTGTTGTTGATGCGGCGATCGTTTTGTCATGTAAACAATTTTGCTTTCTATTGAACTATTTTAATTGAAATGGCAACAGTTAAACGATTTTTGATGATGCAGATAAAACAACGAAGCAATTACTTTGCACCAAACTATTATTCTGTAAGATTAGGTGAGGGAGGAGAGGGAATTGTTTATGACTTTTTTATGACTTCATTGTCCTGTATGAATTACTTTGTAGAATACGGAGTTGGAGGCTTCGTTGTCGAGTGCTGTTGATGATGTCAGACGACTGAAAGTTGAGAAGGCTGCCTACACGGAAGAATTGGCCATTCGTCAAAGTTCATTAAGTGAACAGGTATTGTATTATTAGTTTTTGAGAGGAAGTTCTTGTTCTATGGCATTCGGTTGCAGTCTCAAGGCTAAAAGGAGCTGCGCTGATATGTCGACGTTTTCTAAGTTCATTTGATCTCTGCACTATATACTTCTCTATTATTCAAACGTTGTGCTGATGTCTGTACTAAAGTTGGGGAGAGCATTGTTCAAGCAAACCTCTGTACATGATGCGGTCCTTTATATGTGGGAGGTAAAATATGCTAAGATTTTCACATCTTTTGGTGAAGATGCCAGTCGACGTACTTAATTTTATCTGTTCATTTCCTGCCTTTTCTTTCAGATGGAATGTGAGAAGCAAGAACTCAATGCAAAGTTGATGGCATTGGAAGAAAAATGTGCTCGTTTAGCGGCCGATAAGGTCTGTTTCGACTTTGGAATATTCCAGTGGTAGTGACTGGTGACTGAAAAATTTCGCAGTTTTAGGCCAGTTTTATAAAAGTCGTGTTTAGTATCCCTGAATTTATGCCTATAGAATAGACGGAATTGGAAAGCAAAAAGCATTTCCAAACTTGCCTTTAGAAAAGTTTGATAAGGATCTAGAAATATTGCACCAAGGAACGGTACTCCATTTTTTGCCCACGGGAGGTTGGGACGAGGCGGCAAGTAAATGTTGAAGGTTTTGTTGAATGTTTTATTGTTCATAAACAGTTTATGTATTATTGGCTCATTCTCGCTTTAAGTTTGTGCTGAAGGTAAGGTGCTTTTGCTAAGCTGTTTGCAAATGTGCAAAATTTTCTACTTTTTTATTGAAATTTTTAATCTTTTTCACTACTGCAAAAAATTTTTCGCTGATTATCCGAAAACATCTGCAGATATAACCGGGAAATGAATGGATGAAAAAATATCATAGAGAGGAAGTGGGTGGAGAGTTGCTTGTCGTGACTTTACTATCGCTGAATCGGACTTTTCTATGTTTCAGATGGCTTTATCGGAAACTGTCGCTCGAAGTGAGGCAGTGATGCAAAGCGAGGTAAGCATTTCCCTCCATGTTGCTTCCTTTATTTATAATTATTTTTGTTTGTTCTATGGAAGGTTATTCGTTATACTGTTTACTATTTTCTACAGTCAGAAGTGTTTTTTTTTGGGGGATAGAAGTCATACAGCATTGGAAGGGAAATATTTAGCTGCAGGACGAAATTCTATCAAAGACATGATTCGAAAGAGGATTGGAAGCGACCATCTTCTCAGAGGATTTTCAGAATGTTGTGTGGAGAGAAAGAAGTTTAGGTAACGAAGGAGAGATGAAGGAATTAGTGGAATAGCCTCGGGCTACGAATTCTGAAAGTCGTTTGAATCGTTGAGAGGATTTTCTTATAGCGCTTCTGCTTTCAGCTTCGTCGTCTACGTTGTGAACATGATAGCCTATGGGAGGAGGCCCGTGGAATTCGTTTGCTTTACGATGCAATAAGCGCGCAATATGCTCATAGCGTTGAGACGATGGAGCAACGTGATGCCAGCTGTGTGGCTCATATCGAATCGCTAAGAAATGATGTAGGTTTTGCCGTTCTTTTTATTGTTTTTAGTTGATGAGGTCAACTAAGAGGATATAGAGAAGAGAACACCAAATTTGATGTTTTGATAATGCATTGTTTGTTGGCATAAATTTTCTCTGCTGTTTATTTTAAAAATTTGAGTGTTTCTGATTTTACGGAGCTTTGTTTTATATTAATAAATCTTCGGTCGGAGTTTTCCTTTTTTTTTTTTAAAGAAATTTGGCTTAGATATAGTTTCTTTTATGCTATAGAAAATATCAAATGCAAAATGTATGTTTCGTGTAGTTATTGGTTGTTTGATTTATTAAAATGGATGGTAAAGTTTTTAAAGATAATAATTTCTCTTGGAAGTGATATAGTGATCATTTTCGGTTGATAATTCGACAAAGAAATTTGAATAGTGAATGAAAGAAAAAAAGGGAAATATTGCAAGAAATGAAATATAATAATCCAGTGAAATGTATTTCAGCGTAAAGTCAAAGAAGAAGCGATCCGTGATTTGACACGAGCATTGGACAATATGCGTAAAAAGGTGATTTTATTTTGTTTATATATTTCATTATTGTTCCCAACTATATAGCATGAATCAAAGGTTTTCGTTAAAGTTTTATATTGTCATCGATCGAAATCGATTAAGGGACTTTAGTTCATTTGTTTATGACGGAGAAGGAGACCGTTGGTTCAGTCATGCACGTTGAAATTTCGACGCCCCAGTTGAAGGAGTGCAAGGATATTTGAGATATTTTAATGGTTTCATATCATTCGTTTAGTAAATTATCATCACGTGGAGGGGATGGTATCCCAAAAGCATGCACTCGAACTGAATCTACGAGTAGTTCAGCTCGAGCTTCGAGCACTTACATGAAACTTGAACCTCAGGTTTACGCGCTTTGACGATGATACAGTGATATAAGCGGAAGTGAAAGTTTTCGATTTAGAACGTCACCGATGTTTCGCAGAGAGATGAGAGAATATTGGCGCTTGAAAAGGAACGAGAGGGAATGTTGCGTGAGTTGGACGAGACGAAAGCCAATCTAGCTTGTTGCCAATCTAATCTCGAGGTGATAAGCATCAAATTGAGTGAGGCTCGTGAGGAGATCAAGAGAAATGCGCAACAAAGTGATCGATACGGCGGTATTAACCATTGATTTGTTTGGTCCTCTCCGGTCGTTAATAAGCACTCCTTGAATTCATTTCCTAAGTTTCCTATCATCACTAAATGACCAACATGCCGGTCATTTAGTGATGATAGGAGGCTGTATTTGCAGAATACGGTATGATTACGGGATTGCTTTTGGCGTATGTATGGTTTTTAGTGGTATAAAACCTTCATTAGTTCAAGCTGATGTTGCTTTAAGCTCATACATTAATCGACACCCTTTTCTTTCCCTCCAAGTAAATTCTCTTCAGCCGAGTAATCTAGGGCGTCTAGTAGTCGAGAGGTAGTGGGTGATCTAGTTGGGATGTAACGTACGTTCAGATACGCCTAGATGGTCGTTGTACAAAAAGTATAGTGACCACAGATTTTAGAAATTGAAAACTGTGTTCATGATTATTTCTCTTAATTGAATATATATCTTCCTATGTTTTATTATATCTTAAATATGGTGATTATTCGCCTTACTGCAGCAAATTTTTCTTTAAAGATTTGATGGGTAAAAACGAAGAGCTCAACAATCGTTGCAAGGAACTACAGCAGAAATTAGACAAAACGCGAAACGCTTTCAACGATCTGTTGAATGAGAAGGAAAAACTCATTGCAAAAGTGGAATTCGAAGGACGAAGATACGCTGAATTACAAGAGGAACTTGCAATGAGTCGAGAAACTTTCAAACCAGCACGTGATGTTGGTTCGTCGTTTTTTATTTTATTTATTTCTCTTTCCAATCCCTTTTGATAAAAAGCGCATATCGGTAAATATTAATTCTTAGTGATCGTTTAATAAACCTAACAATTTTCAAAATATTAACGTCCAATATTTCAATGTTGTCTGCATTTATAAAAACAGGAATTTTTTTTAAATATAGTTGAAATTTTTCATTAATTTAGTTTTTTTTTTTCTAGTAAACTCTGAGTTCATTTTACCATCATAGTTCTTTTTTTTTTTTGAAAGTAGAACAGAGAGGCATAAAGCTTTTTGTTGTCTCTTACACCTCTATCTCTTATATCGGTTTATTTAAGCAATTTTTATTTTTATTTTTTTATTTTATTCTATTTTATTTTTTTATTTTTTTGATTTTGACTCATCATGTCGTTGTAAAGTTTATTGATAATTAGGTTGATATTTTTCAAAAGTAAGTGATTGTAACGCTTTCTACTGTTTTACTTTCTGTCGATTTTGTCAAGACGTATTTGTTTCTTTCGTTTTCTAATATTTTTGATTGCCTCTTTATGAAATTTTGATTCGGTTTCGGATCATTGTTTTTTTTCTTAGAAATTGTGGAGTTGGCGGAAATTCTTGAAAATTCCCATAAAGTTTAGGGTTAGTGATTCTCTAATATCCTAGACGACCTTACCATCCTGTCCTATCCTAGACATTGCTTTCCCTGTTTTCCTCAATTACGCTGGTAAGTTATGTCAGCGTAGCGATTGTTATTGCCATAATTGAGAAATCATGGTTGCTTTGCTCGATTAGGATAGACAGAAAGAAGGGATGAGTTATACTATAAAGTTTCTACTTCTCGAGGGAGTTGATTTTGGGTACGAGATTTGGCTAGCTTATAGGTGTATATCTGAGTCCTTTATTCCCATCAAACACTGTGGAGTTTACATTCCTATTTGTAGACATCGGATTGTTTACTATAAGAATATTTAATTTGCAGAATCAATTTTCTCATCTGTTCGAGAGAGTTTCCCATCGACTCGTCATTCCATCGATCAAAGTGAGTTTTATTTCAGATTTTTTTTTTAGCTGAAGCACTTATCATAGCTTCAGATTATGGAATGACGGGAGAAAAGAGGTTATTTGTCTGAAGTTTAGCCTGAAACGATGATTTAACTTTAGTTTCATTTTGCATAATTTTTTTCCAACTTTTATCTTCCACGGAAACATCTTAATTAGTTTGAAAGTTATCTCATACTACAAGCATTTTAGTGCATGAGAGTCATACATTTTATGAATGATTTTTTTATTTTTTTATTTTTTTGATTTTGACTCATCATGTCGTTGTAAAGTTTATTGATAATTAGGTTGATATTTTTCAAAAGTAAGTGATTGTAACGCTTTCTACTGTTTTACTTTCTGTCGATTTTGTCAAGACGTATTTGTTTCTTTCGTTTTCTAATATTTTTGATTGCCTCTTTATGAAATTTTGATTCGGTTTCGGATCATTGTTTTTTTTCTTAGAAATTGTGGAGTTGGCGGAAATTCTTGAAAATTCCCATAAAGTTTAGGGTTAGTGATTCTCTAATATCCTAGACGACCTTACCATCCTGTCCTATCCTAGACATTGCTTTCCCTGTTTTCCTCAATTACGCTGGTAAGTTATGTCAGCGTAGCGATTGTTATTGCCATAATTGAGAAATCATGGTTGCTTTGCTCGATTAGGATAGACAGAAAGAAGGGATGAGTTATACTATAAAGTTTCTACTTCTCGAGGGAGTTGATTTTGGGTACGAGATTTGGCTAGCTTATAGGTGTATATCTGAGTCCTTTATTCCCATCAAACACTGTGGAGTTTATAGTCCAGGTTGTGATCGGAGTGGAGATTAGATTTTTCGAAAAAATACTGAAGAACATTAGACGAGTTCCTTTCGAGAGGTCTGGTTTTTTTTTCTAAAGTTGACTACGATAGAAGCATTGATCTGCGCTAAATGAATGGAAAGAAAAGAAAAACGTTTGGTAAGTGAGCACCGCCAGTTAAAAAATTTCCCAGGATCGTTATTTTCAATAAACGGTGCAGGACATCCAAAGCCAGATGGAAGTGACGAAGGAGATAACATGATTTCAACTACCGTTTCCGGTGGTGCATATGCAGTCAATATTCCGGAGGCAGCTATTGCCTCGGAGCCGGTCTTCGCAAACACTCCGCAACGCAACTCAACTTGGCTAGCTTCGCAGTTCTCGTCGAATAATGTGTAAATCATTTTTCATTTATTTTCACTTTTATCTTAACCTTAAAAATGATAACGTTGAGTGCATTATCTATGTGGGAATGTGGCACATTAATTCTAAATACCTGTGCCCTCTCCTTGTAGAACCGTTTCTTTCTTTTCCCACCCACCGTCATTAGCCCTATCGGACGGGGAAACCTTTAATCTGTGAGGTAACGAGATCTTAAAATCGTCTATCACCGAGATTCTTATCTTCGCTTCTTCTATTTCCTAGGAAATGATGCTTCCGAAATATTGAGTCTAGGACGACATGTCGTGTAACTTATGACTTTTAGAGATGTTATAGTTTAGCAGTTAAGCTGCGTAGATGGAATTCGATTGGAAATTGGGGGGTACCATATCGGTATTGAACGATGGATGTATCGCGAGTGTTGTTATTGCTGTCGTATATGCATCATCGTTGTTTTTACAGGTCATCAGATTCCACTGACAGCGTCAACAGTGTGCGAATGTGTGAGCTACAGAAGCGTAACACGATGTATCCACCACATTTGAGATCGGCGTATCCACTTGAAGTATCGTCGCGTTTCTCCGAGAGGGATATGCACGAAGATGAATTCAGGAATAGTGAAAATTTCGTTCCACCACTAAACCTTAGCAAACATAAGGTGGGATATTTCTTTTCCTTTTCTATCGTAATGACTGTTTGGTGGTTTTTGCTTTTTGTTTTTTGTTTTTTTTTTGCCTGATCTTATAGGATATTTAATGGGGTGGGGGTATGTTGCAAAGAGGATACTGTATCCTTATTTCTCTATGGATATTTGATATTTTCTAAGGGTATTGGCATAGAATATATTTTTCATAGTGGAATAAAATTATAGGGTACGAAGCATTCATTGCAAAAAATTGGCGATCGGCTGACGAGAATGTTACCTGGTGTCCGCGATACGCCGAAATCATCCACATTACCACGAAGCGGGAAGAAGCCATTTGCGCCGCGCAATTGAAGTTCTTTTATGGATTCTGCTCCAATTGTCAATCGTAAAAATATTATTGATGCGTTACGATGATCAACGAATATTTTAACGATAGATCAATCATTAATACTATATTTACCTCGATACTATGCGTATAATGGTTTTAAATTTAATGATATACTGTTATTGATGAATATGCTTGAATCACATCTTGCGATGACTCATCTATGTTACTTGTGACTCAATTATCTTTGCGGCTATGTTCCTCAACTGTGGAAGTTGATTTCTAGCTATGCATTTCATTCTTGGACATATTTGGCCACTTTTGGCCAAATATTTTGCCTTTATGTCCCCTCATGTTGTTTTTAGCTTTGATGGACATTTTCGGTCCAATAGCTTAATTGAAATTTCTAGTGATCACTAGTTGGTTAGGTAGTGAATGCTTAGCAAAGAAAACCTATTTGGGTGTGTCATATTATGTTATCCTCACGAATATGTTTGATTCCAATGGGAAACGTGTTGTACATTTCCGGTTACTAAGTGATATTACATAGCCATGATCGGAAAAATGAAACTTATTATGCTGCAATTTTTGCAACCTGAATTAGTTTAATTCGATCTAATCAAATCTAGCTACCTTAGCATAGGTGAATTTTTATCGCTTTCTTCCCTCTATAGTTTAATACTTAATTTGTACTTCTTGCATGTGATTGAAAATCTGAATTGAACTCTAATTATTTGATGTTGAGATTATTGATTGATCGTTTCGTTTGATCATCGATCACCCTTATAAACTAGCAAATATTTTGAGAAGATCAATTGTCGTTTTTTTTAAAGTTTCTGTTTATGTATGAAATGGTTCTCTCTCTCTCTTTAAGTAATTTCCGGAAATATATTGTTAATTAGTAACTTTTATAGTGTATTGTATTCTATCATATTTTTTAGCATCGGCAATTGGATCGATTGAGCTAGATTTCGTTGATTTTTGTGATGTTTCATTTCGAAGATATTATGTTTGATTTTTTTTTTTTTTTTTTTTTTTGCTATTTTTTCACTCATTTTGATCGATTTATGCTCGTGTAATTTGTATTAGTGGTGCCACAATTTATTTATTTATTTTTATTTTTTGATAGTTGTACAGACATTAAAATTAGTTCTGTAGAGGTTTTTTTTTGCAAATTTTTTTCATAGATTGGCATCAGTATCGGATTCTTTTTTTCTGGATGAGGTATCCTGAAAAAACTAGTATTGAATTTTAAAACAACGAGGGATGGTATGAGAAGGTAGAGAAGCTGGACGAATGCTCTCGATGTCTACACTAAGTCATGATAGATTCATAAAGAATTTAGCTAATACAACCTTTTTAGTAGGGATGATGAAACTGTGGGAAGGAGGGGTGGGGAACTTTTCAAAATACTTACCCGGGCAGGTGGTATTTCCGTCATGAGTTAGGTAATAATTCTCAGGTGGTATTTCCGTCATGAGTTAGGTAATAATTCTATAAAAGAATATCATGTGTTTATTTCTTCTAATTCTTTTACTAATTGCCTCTATTTATTCATACTCAATGACTATTGAATTATTGTCATATAATTTGTATGAAATTGTATGTATTGAGAATTTCGAGTTTCAAGAATATTCAATGTTGAATTCATTCGTGAGCATGAAGTTTCGACTATTAAGTATCTTGATTATTTATTCAATTGAAAATATATCAACGAAAAAGAGCGGAAGATTAGAGAGTTGATCAAGCAGTGGGAAAGATCGAATGTAAGTATCATCGCGTAAGGGTCAGAAAATTCGATGGAACTCCTGGGATAGAGAATCTGAAAACGGTCTTTTCGAACTAGAGAGAGTGAACGAGAAAATAATTGTGGGCTAAAATTTGATAGGACTTCTATTGCAGAAAAGAGTTTAATTACCTGGACAGAGCGGAAGTTTTGGCTCAGAGATCCTCTTGTATTTTCTTTAGCTGGAGTGCTATTACACTTGGTGGTTCAAAACTTCGATGGTAGCAATATTTGAATGAAGAATATATCTTCTATGTGTGGTTGGTTAGCACTGCAAGAGCTACTTATTTTAGTTAGTTATTTAGGAAATTAGATGTGAAAGGGGGGGGGGGGGGGGGGGGGGNGGGGGTGGGATCGAAAGGGAAAAATAAAACTGCAAAGGTGGAAGGTGTTATCGTTAGATTATTTGATTGCTCACTTAGGTTTACCATTTATAACACTATGAAGCTAGTTGCAAATATTAATCTGCTTAACGATATAAACGAAGAACGTTGCAATAGTTTATTTTGGCTTAATAGTTTATCTGAGTTCATTTTGTATATGTTGGATATATTAGCAGCCTCAATGAAACGATATATGAAAGACTTTGAAATGTACTAGATGAGTAAACTTTTTTTAAGTACCATAAAAGGGGGGTAAATATTGACACACACTATTGAGGGGGGAAATTGTTCGTGGATTAGCCATCAGTGTAGTGAGTATGTCATTGCGACAAAACGCTTTCCTCAATTTTCACTCAGCACCTAACCAACTTCATAGAAGTGTTCTTTCCGGTTTTAAGGTTCTTTAGTCATTTTCAATTTTAAATCCTTTTTTTTTAATAAATAAAAGCTCAGATAGCTTTTTTATGTCGATGACTTATTATTGTGGTAATTTCAATCCTCGAAATAAGAAATCAGTAACCACGAAATGATGCTCATTTAAGCAATATGATTACCAAGCTTAATTTTGTCTCATTTGATGAGATCCTTAAGCATTATAAGCCGATAAAAAATTTTANAATTAATCTATTATTATTGATGTCTTTTAGTTCTTTTAGTCGACTGAATGAAATATTTTAAAAAACACATATCGATTATGCCATTTTCCTGGCGTAATTTCCCAAAAATTGGTGATAGTTCGATTTAAATAACATATCTTAACCCCAGCTATAGTAGAAAATTTATGCACTTATAGTATCCTCTAATCATTTTTTATTTTATCATTTTATCATTTCAGTTAAAATATTCTCTAATAGCTTATCAACGTTATCCATTAATTATACATTTCAAATTTCTTTTTGAAGTCGATTAAAATAATAATAAAAATAAAATAATAAATAATGAATCGATTCAAAAATAATTGAAATATTAAAGGTGATTTGTCGTTCACCATGTCAACTACTCGAAGTGAACGATGATTGTTGGTTTATACAATCAACCGGTGAAATTGCACTATTAGTTGGTGAAACAACTGCGTATATTTGCTTTATTGATTCAAATCAAACATTTTCTATTAAAATGTAAGTTTTAAATCATTGATTATATTTAAATTTTGAAGTTTTTTTTTCAAATTAATATTCAAATTTTCAAATTTTTTCATTTGAATATTACCATTGAGTAGTAGTTTTTGCAATTGCAAACTAATTTATGCAATGTAGATGATTAAAGTTTAAGTTTATTTATTCTTTATTATTTATTCATTGTAAAAAGTCGATCAGTTTAATTTTTATAACATATTATATGATCTAAAAATTGACCACCCACGTCATTGATTTTTTTTTAGCATTTGTGTTGATTTGTCATCGTTATTAGGTGCATATAATTCCAACTACCTCTAGTAATAACAAGAAAATTCCCACTGAATGATTCCATTGTTCATTGTTTTCATCGTTATCTGTCATGTTATCTATCGTATTTTTAATCTGAAGGCGGCTCTTAGAAGAACACTAATTTACTCGTATTTGAATACTTATATCTAAATACTCGTNACATATAAAAAATGATTCAGTGGATGGAATATAGTTGAAGGGATTATAAAAGAGGAAAAATTTTTAATGATAATTAATAAAATTGCAACACCAGAAACGAATATCCTACAGTTAAGGCAAATAAAAATACGATAAATGCAAAAATAGGTGATAAAATAAGAGAGAAAGAAATTATATGAAGATTTATGAACTTATTTATATTAGTATTTTTTGTTTTTATTTAATCGACAAAATTATTCATATGAATAAATATCGCAACATATCGTTTCCACTTCCACTTAAGGGGATTTCTAAGGTTACGTGAACGTTAGAGCTGAGGATTGTTTCGTGGTCGATGGATGTTGAGGAGTCGATTCACCGTTGTTCTGCTTAGGAAGGGGTAGGGATCGACTTTACCCCCGTCGTCCCAATGTGGGTGTTAGATGGGATGGTTCAGAAGAATGGAACGGAGTCAAGAGTCTGGTCGGAGCTACCTCACAACCGATCACACACTAACCGATGCGAAATGACTGATATATGCTGATAGTAAGGTTAAGCCGGAAAGGAAGACAGTGATGAAGGGAGGGAGTCAACTTTCCTCCCCTCTAATGCTAGTCGACGTCCCGACTCATCCGAGCTTTGGGTTCTATGGGATTTGAGATTTGAGCCTATCCGAAGTCTGGAGCCATTAGAGATTTAATTCTGTCCAAGACTTTGCCCCCCCCCCCCACAGGGGACTGGTTTCATCCGAGGGTTGAGGTCATTCAAGATGAGGATCCATTCGAAATGAGACCAAATGTCGGATGCAGCCAAATTTGGGTTGTAGCCGAACCTTGGATACAGCTAGATCACGCGTGAGGCCAAAGCTCAGATCGGATCAACATCAGGGTGAGGAAGTTTAGCGTTTTTTTTTTGCGTTTTTCTCAAAAATTTTCCACTGAATTCGGTATTTTTCCGTCATCAGAAGTTCGGTTTTTTCCGGAAGCATGATCCTGATGGCGAATGGCGACCGGAATCTGATTTAACCAAGATGGAAAATCTTCATTCTTTCTCAGATTCTCAGGCTATGGGATGTATTCCAAAGACTGCAAGACTGACAGGAATCGTCTCCTGGTTGAGTGCCACCGGCAGAAGAAAGGGGTGGGGGTGGGGGGGGGGTGCTCATCTGCGATTCTATTTAGGAATTGAATTGGATGTAACAAGAATAAATAAAGCAATGCAACTGCTATTTGTCTGGATTACACATTGCAATCCGTTGTTTTCGTCGATTGCAAAAGAGAACAACGCAGAGATAGAGAATATAAATTTGTGGGAGGGATGACAAAGAAAGCTAAAAGGGTTAACCGCAGAGTATTAAAGAAAGGGACTGTGTGTTGTTGATGCATCAGCATTGCAAACGTCATTCGTTGTCTTATTGGCCGTTTGCAAGGCGTTGGCGCGTACATTTTGGCGTTGATGTGTACGTAATTTTTGACGGGAATATTCGTCGATGGGGTATGCGGAGTCGATTTTTTGTGGAGTTTCGGCGATTTGCTCCTTTTTTTGCATTTATATGGAAGGAAGTTATTCGTTGAGCTGAACTATGAACCTCATAGGTAACAGTTTTATTCGCTCCCTTATATCCTGGGAGGTCTACGTAGTTGTTATGGAAGAATTTAGAATGAGGTGACCGACGTGAAGGGTCTTCCCTCTTCTTCTTTAACTGAGAAGCCAATCCTTTTTTTAAATCTTTGCAAATCAATAAGTAGTTACCCCCCCCCCCCCCCCCCCCTCCTCCTATTCCACTAATGTAGTTAAATTTTCTTCATTTAAGGCTATAAGGGGTATCATCGAAAAAGGTATACCAATATCTTGCCTTAGCAGTAGTACCTTTATGCACAGTGTTGTCTCTACATGGACCTTCCAGCCCTTTTTTCTCTATAAATATAATAATAATAATAGTAATAATTCTTATTTACACAAAATGGTAGAGTACATTGTTTGTTACATTGGAAATAAAACATAGGTAAATTCAGGTGTATGTAACATACGTAGTTGTTTAAATGTTGTGTTGATTGAATGCTTTGAAATGGCGGTGTACACGTCTATTCCCTAATTAAATGTATTCGCCCATTTATGAGATTAACGGCTGTCAACAACGTGGCAATTCCAACAACACCATTCAATATTGATTTGGCTTATTGATTCTATCGGCTGTCACGTATGATTTTATTGAATTTATCTATTATAAAGTATGGTGTTTTCTTGATCTTTTTGCATTTAATAATTAATAATTAGTGATCTATTATAAGTAAATGTTCTCTTATAATCTAGGTGGTCTTTGTTTTACTCACACCTGCGTTGATCTTGGTGTAATCTCATCCCTGCGTGGATTATGATCCGCCCATATTTTTGGGGTCATAGTCGAAGATATAAGTAATCAGCGGTCATGCTCGCTAATCAGTTTGTGTGTTTCTAATCCTCTCGTTTGGGTTGTTGTCGCTGCATTGGGGAGGTTCCCCACACATCAGAAATGGTCGCAGTAATGCTTGCATTGATGTTTTTTTTCGAATATTTCAGATTTCAAGTAAGTGAATGCGCTTAGATATGTTGTTATAGTAAAGGTATGTCTGTAGGTGTCTGTCGGTCAGGTATGTATGTGTCGATCGGGTAGGTATGTGTCTGTCGGCCGGGTAGGTATGTGTCTGTTGGCCGGGTAGGTATGTGTCTGTCGGCCGGGTAGGTATGTGTCTGTTGGCCGGGTAGGTATGTGTCTGTCGGCCGGGTAGCTTCACTAAGGAGGTACGAAAACTTTACGTATAAACATTGATGAATTTAATCTGTATCATATGTTTGAATACACTCCTTGTCTTCACTTCCGACTCAAAATGTCCTATACAAGTTTTTAACGTTTAAACATACCGAATGCCGCCGAATTTTCTAGGCAGTTTTATTCGATGATCGGTCATCGGAGATTAAATATGATCCTAATCTTTGCCGTAATTCCTATCACTTCCGCATTTCGCTTCAAAATTTTTGAAAAATAGTTTCCCCTTAGAGGTAAGTAAGTGTTCCTAGATATGAGCATATCTTGCATTAGTTTTGAATTACCTGCCGTTTATCGAAGTGATGAGTGCACAATGTTTGCTTTTATTTTCTTTACTACCAGTTTCATAGGCAATAGGTTTTATAAAAGCTTATTAGATGTTTTATTACTCATTTGAATATTTAGGCAATAGTGTATTAGGCTGAAGTGCAAAAAAAAACGTATATTATTACCAACTTTCCAAATTTATTTACATATTTAATTGTTTTTACGTTTTTCGTCGAAAATAAAATAAGAAATATTCGAATTATCTAACATTCATTAATTTAAAAAATATCGAATGAAAAAGATAGAAAAAAATCGCACATAAATTCATCAAAAAAAACTAAAATAAAAATAATCGAAAATATTTTTCAGTAAATTTTCAATGATCAATGATCTTTTATTGGCATTCGCAATTATAGATTCTGTCAGTTGGCTATTGTGATGCTTCATTTATTGTCGTATCGCTTTTCACATTTCATCGCTGTATACATCAATTTTCTTTTTAAAAAAAAAGTTCTAATTTTTATATTTCTCATCGATTTCTAGATTTGATGCATAGATGGTCAAGCAGAAAAATTTTATTAGGGAAGTTTGAAATTTCAGGAAAAAACTGGTAGTTTTATTTATCGAATTGAAGTAGATCTATTCAATTTGGAAATTCGATTAGGCCGATAATGTGGGTGTGGAGGAAAAGGAGGTGAGTATTCCAGCATTCCAGGGAAAATGGGTATTCCAGCATTCCAGGGGAGATGGGTATTCCAGCATTCCAGGGGAAATGGGTATTTTAGCTTTCCAGAGGGAGGTAGGTATTGTGGCATTCCAAGATGGAGACGGGTATGTTGTTGATTCAATGGTCGATCGGACCCTCTACTCCGATCCCAGTAGTCGTGGTTCTTACTCAATGTTTTTCAATGAATGTACTATTAAACATTAAGCTACTGCTAAATACTCTTCATACTGATAGTATATCAATGTGTTTATCATTTACATCATTTTATCAGTGCAATAAATTGGTATGACACACCCGGTGATAGAAGTTTATTAAAGCAATAAACCATCTTTGTTTGCTTCTCTTTATTTGATAACCACTAATCGATGATATTGTTTGGATGTTGCCGATTTTGTTGTATTGTTTAATGATTTCTATTATATTATATTCTCTATTCTATATTATTTTATTATTAATATTTTATATTATTTATTTATGTTATTTATTAATATATTATTTATTTATTTGGGGGAGAGGTAAAGGCTCACCTTGACTGTTGCATTGGTGATAGAATATTGATTGGCTGCGGGGGAGGGGATATTTCGACCTGAAGTTCTTTTCTTAATGGAATAGATGCATGAGTTAAACCCATTCGAAACATTTATACCCGAGCAGTGGGTCGGTTATTATTTCTTTTTGTTTAATTTATTGGGTTTGAGTTCATAGCCGCTCTTTGGCCTTTGGGCTGTTGAATAAAGCTGAATTAAGCGCTGAGTATAATATTTTCAGGTGCAAGTGACAGCTCGATGTCAAGGGGGTAATAATGCTGGACATACGGTAGTTGCTAATGGCCACAAATATGATTTTCATCTCATCCCGTCGGGGATTATCGCTGAAAATTGTTTCAATATAGTAGGTTCGTATTTAATTTTCTTGTGTCACAAGAATTTGCAGGGCGTTTTTCAGTATTTCTGAAGGCATATAGCACAGGAAATAAAAAAGGATGTATACTACGAGGGATGAGATCGAAGCCCTCGAGCTTCATGAATGATGGGAAATCGTTTAATATAAAGTTCCTTCGTCTAATACATAATAGAATAAATTTGAATGCATTCCAAGCGGTCATTGATTTAGTAGGTATATACTTAAAAGAGAATACCAGAATATTCGGGTAAGTTTATATGATGCTTCTTGATTCAGGCAACGGAGTTGTGGTGAATTTGGATTCATTTTTTGCCGAATTGGAGCACAATAGAATTCTTGAGTTACCCGGATGGGAAAAACGAATAATGATCAGTGAACATGCCCATCTTGTGTTCGCAGTGCATATGCAAGTCGATGGACGACAAGAGGATGCAAGGGAAAGGTAGTCACCTTTATGCTATCTATTCTATTATCTCCTCTTGTTGTAGAGTCTGAAGAGAATGGTGTGTGGATCTCATTCTGAAGGATCCCAACCTGTTTTATAGTACCATTGTAACCTGTTTTATAGTACCATTGTAAATATTATTTGTTGATTTGTGCTTCTGAAATGGATGAAGTGTGGATCGCTATGAAGATGCACTTCCTGTTAGGTCTAATTTTTTAATGATGAACTGCAGTCACTTAATTTCATAGTGGATTTTACCTTTTCTTTCTGATCTATGCAATATTTTTTAATCATTTAAACTCTATCATATTTTTATTCTACAGCTGTTGGGCAATAAATATGAGAATAAAAGAAGATTTATGTGCGGATATTTAGAGATTTTTAGAGATATTTGATGCGTTGAATTTCAGCAAAATTGGCACAACCAATCGTGGAATTGGACCGACATATTCGAGTAAATGTTTTCGAAATGGGATTCGAGTCTGCGATTTGCTCGGTGATTTCGAAAAATTCAGCGTGAAGTAAGTTTGGCGTTCAAACTAATATTTCCCTCACATATTGTTCTAGCATTTCTTATATGTTCTAGTTTGCTAGCGTATTAAATTGTGGGAGAGGAGGGGAGGGGGTCTGCAGCCTTAATATTTCAGGTTGTTTGAAGGATGGGGGGGGGGGGGGGGATGAAACCTCAGCATCACCAAGTGGAAAAGGAACAGTATGAATTTTTATTGGCACCAAAAAGGGAAACGGCTGTCGAATGTTTAGGTATTTTCTAGTGAAAGCCGTTTAGCTGACATTAGCGAGAGTGATCTACTTAACGTGATGATTTTTTTTTTTAAATTTTGGATCGCCTCATATCCCAGCCTAGTTGAATATATATTATGTAAATACGATGCAAGCTTATATTATTAGGAATGAAATTGTTTGGGTGTTGAGCAAGGATCGCAATATTTTTTTCTTTCTGAAAATAATATAATCAACGATTTTTATTTCAAGATATCGTCACCTCGTGGAATATTATCAGAAGCAATTCCCAAGTATTAATATTGATGTCGATGGAGAGTTGGCAACATTTAAGGTATTTGTTTTTTCATTTTATGGAATTAAACTTTATAAATTTTAAGTTCTCGAAACTTTTCACCAATTTCAAGAAGAAGCTTAGTTTTTGTTTTTGTTTTTTGTTCCTTTTTTTATTTATTAAAACATCGTAAGGGACCATTTGTTCCATTTGATAGCCGAAATTAACTTTATTATAGTCTCTTCTTGAAGTGTTCAGTGGAGTGATTATTGGATCTATATCGACGTTGACCTTTTAAAATTTACTTGCTTGCACAAGCAGATTAACATCCCATTCACTAGCAAATCCGATCTGGGTAAAGATGGAGATGTGGATATTCCTGAATCAGCTATTTCTTTCATATTATTTTAGGTTGACATGGGCAAAGTTTTGAATTTATTGAAGTTTTTCTCAATTGTATCTTGCTTTACTTTACTACCTCTAAATTTGCATAATTTCATATATTATTGGTAATTTGTGATGTAAGCAAAGTGTATCGAATCATTGATTATAAATAAACAATACTGGTTATGACCATTAACATAAAATCGTAGAACCATATCGCCCTAGTTTATGGATTTAGTTATACCCATCTCTAATGAAATGTTATACTATGGATGGGAAACTATGTAGATGTTATTATTACTTTTAAAGTTGTATTTGGAAGTTTTGATCTTATGAGGTGAGAGAGGATAGTAGAAAACATCGCCGATTTGTATGACTTAGGCAAGAAAGGCAACCTTTGATTTTATGGCAGTGCTTTGAAGTTTTTTACGTTTTTGATTTTCTATCTACCTACCTACGTAAAAGTCTTTTTGAAGGATGGTCAAACTGTGTGTTGAGGAAGATGTTTGGTTCATTTTGCAAGTTGTGTAGATGTAGAATTGCAAATTGTAGGATTCATTTCAATACAGGTAAGAAGGGATAAAGAGTGGATTTTTGAGTGCAATATATCTGAGCATGAAGCTTTTTTTTAGTTTGAAGGTGCTCATTTATTTATATATACATTTATTCATTCGTTCTTTTTTTTTCATTATTTCATTTTTATTAATATAATTTAATTGGAATTAATTTTTATTATTTAAGAAGCATGCAGAGAAGTTAAAAGAATTGAAAATTGTCGGCGATACGGTGTCGCGTCTTGATGAAATGCGCTCTCAAGGCAAAACGGTACTCGTTGAAGGCGCTAATGGGGCACTATTAGATATCGATTTCGGTTCGTTCTTGGCATGTTTTCGAGAAAATTCTCAAATTTTATTCCACAATTTTTCCTCGAGTATTAGAATTGTTTTGGTTCGCCGCAAGTGATATACTCTGTTCGATATTATTATGTATATTAGATAGTATATTGATCTATTTGAGAGAGTATTATTTGAATATTTTATTTTTAATTCTTCTTTTTTTCTATTTTATTTTATTTTACTTTATTCATTTACTTTTTGATTATTACAAAAATTTATATGCTTTATTAGTTTCAATAATTATGTTCTAATGACTATGAAAAAAGTCCCAAATGAGGCTTGCTTATGGCCAATAAATTTTTAGGGTTGGAAATGTTTATTAAGCAATATTCAGATCTTTTTTAGTAATTAGTTTTGTCTATATTTAATTTAATAAGTCAGTGCATAAAATACAAATTCTAAATATAGAATCACAAAGATTGATTAAGAATAATTGAATTGGCAGCCGCTTTTTCAGGAACATATCCCTATGTGACATCATCGAATGCAACAGTCGGCGGTGCAGTAACGGGATTGGGTATGCCTCCAACTGCCATAAAAGAGGTGATCGGTGTGGTCAAATCATATCAAACACGTGTTGGTGCTGGACCATTCCCAACCGAACTGAAAGATGCTGTTGGCGATAAATTGCAGAGTATTGGCAGAGAGGTTGGTTTAAAATGTCCATTTTGTCCAGTCTTTGAATTATGTCCAATGTTGAATGTGTCCAGATTGTTTGGAGATTTATGGCAGTTATGTTTTGATGGATTTTGTTTTATGTTGCTTAATGGCCGATTTTTATAAAATGGCCCAGTTACTGGCCCAGTGGGCCAGTTGGGTTGCTTTTGTGGCCCATTTTTATACTTTGATTATTCGAGCAACCTTAGCATAGTTCATCGAAATGTCCAGTATTGCATAAAGCACCTTTCCTTGGAATATTGGAAAATTTTTTTCGTATAGTGCTAGGTTCTTTTGATATCATTTATTTCCGGTTGTCGACACAGCGGGAAATTTTTTTTTTTTTTTGGGTGTTTGTTTTTATCCCCGCAGAATGTTTCTTTTAGAATGTTTATATATATGTATATATATATATATATATAATATATATATATATATATATATATATATAATGCAAATATCACCTTTTCATCTTTTTTAGCACGCGTAGTTTATAACACCAAAATGTGTTATAATATTTTGCAACTGAGTCATTTCATTTTCGTTCAATTATTTGTGAATAATGATTCAGGTTGGTGTAACAACGGGTCGTAAACGTCGTTGCGGGTGGATTGATTTATTCCTTTTGAAGAGGTCGAATACTATCAACGGTTTTACTGGGTATTTTTTTGCTTTTTTTAAATTCTGATTCGCTTTTAATAAGTACAGAAATGAAAAAGGATTTTGGTAGTATTTTCTGTTCAGAAGAGATCAGCGATCGATTTTGTAATCCGTCACATCAATTAGAAGAGGATAATAGACAGATAGCTGTTTGGATATTCAGGTTAGAAGCGTAGATTTTAGGTTTCGAGAGAGAATGACCTTTAAGTTCGATGATATCATCAAATGCCGAAGGTTCATCGGTTCCATTCCAAACTTCTTCCTCCCGTTTTTCGTTTCTGCCTACCATTATGGGCGAGCCGACTCAACCAGTAGTGCTGTTTTAATCGTTCTTCTGCATTCTCCCTCAACGAACCTGACAAGTGAAATATTAAAAAAGAATTTGCAGGTTCTTTGATTATTTCAGGTCGGATTTATTTAATAAAGGTTAAAAACCTATCACAACGGAAATTTCTTTTAGATTGGCACTTACTAAACTCGATGTGTTGGACAATTTCGAAGAAATTAAAGCTGCCGTTGGTTATAAATTAGATGGTCATTCGTTGCTTTCGCCACCATGTAAGTTAGCTAAACGTTTTATGTATGCTGCGGCAAGTGGCGTATCAAAGCGCTGTTGTTGCAGGGGTTATGCAATTTTGATAGACCTTTTAAATCACGCCGCAATATATAGTTATTTTTTTGGCTTGCTTTGGTTCATGTTAAAATGTTTCACTAGTATTTCTCACCCATAGAGCCTATTTACCATACCACAAACGAAGTTTGCTTTATCCC
Source organism: Baylisascaris schroederi (assembly GCA_006503575.1). NCBI lineage: Eukaryota > Metazoa > Nematoda > Chromadorea > Rhabditida > Ascarididae > Baylisascaris > Baylisascaris schroederi. The sequence continues at coordinate 148,722 of QEWY01000663.1, read as the reverse complement.
TTCCCTGTATCGGATCGTTCACGGTCATTGAAGTATGTCTCATAGGTTAAGCCAGTTGTTACGCAGAGGGTGGTTTTTAAACCGGCGATGGGATCAGGGTGGAGTGAAGTACTGGTGGAGTCCGGTGAGATCAGAGAGCTGGAAAATGATGATTTTGGAAATTCCCAACTGGGAGCTTTACCATTTTATCGCTTTTCCAATCCCTTTTAGCATAGATGAACAAGCACCATTTTGCGCTCTCATCCAGTGAATATCCTTATTTCGAATATATGTAAATTTAGCGCGAGCGGAAGATTGGGATCGAGTGGAAGTGGAATACGAAACATTTCCGGGATGGAAGACCACCACATCGAATGTGAGGAAATTCGACGATCTTCCAGAAGAATGTCGCAATTATGTCTGTTTTATTGAACGNTTCTTGGATTTGCCATTTATATTCTAGGACGAATGATCTTTTATTTCAGTATATTTTTCAAATTTTTCATATCCTCTTTAATTCATTCAGTTTCTATAATCATATTAGCAATTTTATAAATATTTAAATTCGGATATAATAAATCATTTCCTCTTGTTTTTTTTATTTTTATCGAATATTTTTTTTAATTGATAAGAATTTCAAGCGAACGATTATCTCGTCATCGAATGGAATAGAGCTGCAAAAGGTTTTCGAGTTTATTCGTTTCAAATGAGGTCGAACGAAGTTGTACGCAGTTCGAAATATATCGTATCATTCGAATTGATTTCGATAAGTAGGAGGGTGTTGACGTCATAAAGTTGCAGCATAGTTTTTAAATATCCACGACGGTCACATCGAATTGCTTGAGTATAGGTTATCGGTAAATATTGTATCATCATTCCTGCCACCCGTTTGTTTACCTCATCGGCTGGCACGAAAGATGGTCAAAACAACCTGTTATATTAGTAGATTTCAAAGATTTTTAATTCATTGGGTACTGTCGCGATGGATGTTTTTTTTTTTTTTAATATACCTGTGAATGTAATGATGACTATTCGCATGTAAATCAAGATTTACATGGAACGGATAGGGAATCTAGTTGAATATCTGTTCGGATTGTTTAGGATTTAGTAACGTGTTCGATGCATTTTACGGAAAGTTGCTATGCTTTCGTTATTGCCAGCCGTCTGTCATATTTTATCAACACGATTTTATCGATACGTAGGTTATTGTTGAAATAGTACCTAGAAATAAGATAGTTAGGTGAATTGTTGAGCTATACAAAATACTGATTTTACATGTGAATACTATGACGTCCAATCTAAAAAAAAAAAAAGAAAAACATTCGATTTGTGTTTATTATAAGCATAAAAATAAACGAAATAGGTTTATATCGTCTAAGCAAAGATCGATGAACATAGGCTAAGGTTCCTTGGGTCAGAATCCCCGCCCCAAGATTTGATTAGGTGCGGAAACTGCAAAAAATAAGAAGGAAGAATAGGTGTAGGAATCCAGCAATTCCACACTTTCTTGACGGTAGAAGGTCTAAAAATCTCGGAAAGTTCACTATAACCTGTAAGACGCCCCCCCCCCCCAATAAGTACTTTTTAAAATGTGGATCGGATCGGAGCCGTTTATACATCTAAAATGGTCATGTAAATCCGGATTAAGTCGCTGCCGGGACCGGATTTAACTTCGGCCTAACTAAAGGAGGATAGGGACCGCACAGCTTTTTCCCATCTTCCCCGTCTCCCCATGCGTCTTCAAAAACGATTCCCCTTAAATCACTGGTCTTTCGCTAGTGGTCTATTTAATTTTTAGCTAAATTTGCATATTTTTAAACGTTTGTATATGCAAATTAATTAAATTTACCAACAAAATCCCTTTTATTGATTATTTAATTAGTCAATTCTTACATCTGTTTGCATTTTATTTTTGCATAAAAGCAATTTTGCCATTTAGATTTCCTTTTGATGGATGAATTTCATAACATTGATATATTAGGAAAAAAATTTTTTAAATTTAATTTTTCTAAATTTTTCAATATTGTGAAATTTGCTTATTTAATATTTCTAAAAATCTTTTATACCTTATTTATTTACATAAAAATTACATGAAAAATAAACATAAATTTATAGG